>ARYC01017322.1:0-13951 GCA_000711775.1 Oxytricha trifallax
AACAGTAGCTTCTTCAATCTTAATTGGTTGATGCTTTCGCTATTAATGCAACTTCAGTGTGCGCTTAAGCATCCATTATCCACAAAGATCACAAGGAAGCAAATCGAACTGGCTTTTGGACTTCGCATATCTAAAGCAATTATAATAAATCCTTGCTTCGAGAGTTTGCCACTGCTCTAATCACTGGCTTGTTTCTACTAATATCTTAACATTAATATTATTATAGGTAATATTCTTCTTAAAAAATGATGACTAAAGAGAGGTAAGCAAAAATACTATTGCCAAGGAATCATTATTATACTTACAGGCAGATTAACATATATTGAATTTGTGAATTTAAGTTAAAATTTATAACTTATTACTATCAAAAATAAGGTAAGTCAGACTGCCATTTTAAAGATGTTGCTAGGTAGATGTCACAACTGATTATAGTCTCAGTTAGTCAACTTTCGATACTTATAAGTATGATTGTGAATCACTTTGTTTAAGCAGAGAAATTTTAAAGGAAATCACTGACAAGTAAGTGAGAGGTACTTGGTTATATTTTGAATTCAGATTTTATATAATTAACTATATATAATTTATACTTAGATCTCTTATATACTCATAAAAATCATTCTAACCCAACCACTTTCGTTTATCAAACCTAGTCACTCTCTTTATAACCCCTTAATATATATGAATCACTTATCACTATCTCCTTATAATATCCCTATCAAATATCCAGCAAGGAAGGTCTTGGAATTTGTGAGTTTGTTGGCATGTGCAACTTTAGATTTTCAACTTTCAGATCGGTAGGTCGGTATACCCAATTTCTGATCTGAGGACACTTTCCAGAGACCCTCCTCATTTCCCTCGGATGCACCATGAGGTCCAACCTTGGGTCTTAGATCTTTCCCTAACCACTCCTAATCGTCTAAAAATCCAAGCCTCATTACATAAACATACAATAAGTGGGTTTTAAAGTTAAGGAACCGCGGATTTAGAGGGGTGAGTGGATTTATTTTCAATTCCAAGTTTGAAAGTGGCTATACTATCTCTAAGGGATTATAGAATATGACTTATATTATTTTACAAAAATTATTTTCTAATCCTCTTCAAACCCTACCACCCCAACTTAAATGTTGTAAATACACTATAGAACGATGAAATAGAAGAAGGGAACTCGATTGGGGGTGGAAGTGGATATAACCCATCTTGAAATGTTTGGATGCCCTTAACCGCCATTTTGACCTTAAAAATTGAAGAAAATGGCCTTATATTTTTCCATTGATCCTACCTCAAAATATGTTCTTTAATAGTTCTAAGTTATCCAAATATGTTATAAGTGCTTGCAGGCTATATAACCACACATTTGGTTAGCTTGAAGGTGAAAGCATAAATAGGAGAGACAATATCCTAAATAAATTCAGTCTAAACAAAGGCTATTTTTAAATTTTCATAGTCTTACTGGAAAAAGTCTACCTCAACCCTAAAGGCAGACCTCTATGCCTTTGCTCGGTCATGACCTTGGAGATTATTTGACTAGGGCTGATATATATTTTAACAATTGAAATAAGGAACGAATAAACACAGGTAGAGTTAGAAGTTTGGATGGAAGAAAGTCAACCTTAGAATTGGAAGAAGTCTACTTTTTTCCTCTGGAAGAAGTCCACTTTTTCAACTGGAAGAAGTCTACTTTTAGGACAGGAAGAAGTCCACTTTTAGGACTGGAAGAAGTCCACTTTTGCTTCGGAAGAAGTCCACTTTTGCATTGGAAGAAGTCTACCTTTTGGAAGATTTCCACTTTTTCAAATTATCTCTAAGATTGAAATAATCTGAGACTAAATATGTAAACTATAGTTATCCAAGTAGCTCCTCACTTAAACTAAAATACAAATAATAACAGGAGTATTGTAAAAATTTCAATGAGAAGGAAGGTTCGGCAACTCAGTATATTATTCTTATAATAGAGTATATATGGATTATGTATAATGTAACAAACATCACTTTCAGTTAACCTTAATTCAAGTAAGAATTCCAAGATTGCCAACACTAGTTTTAAAATATTGCACTTCTCTTTTTTCTAAGAATAAAAATCTACCTAGCCTTGCTTAAAAGCTAGGAACTCAGCATAGAACTCCTCAATCAACTTGGTAGGAAGTCTTCAAACTTTGGAAGTTAAGCTACCAAACTTCATAGTTGAATCTATCGACCAGCAATACTTTTAAGCTCTATACAAACTTTAGTTGCTTTACTATTATCATATAACGAATGAGCTTTAAGGAGTTCTTACTAACTTCCTACAACTTAGTACAAGTAGAGAGCTTTGATAAAAGAGTGGCTTTAAATAACATCTGAATGAAAAACTTCTTTGAGGCTTACTCAATAAGTTGAAGGTAAAATTTGAAATAAATGGAACATAACTGGAAGACAACTTGTAAATCTTGATATGATGTTTGTTACATAGATTAAAAGTCTTATACTTTTCAATGATTTTTCAATTAGCTTTGAGATGAATAATTAATATTCAGTAGACTCAATACTACCAATCATCCAGTAAAGTTATTTCTATATTACAAACAGCAATTACTATATAAGATTGTAGACCTTAAATCTAAGCCAAGATAGTTATCCCTTAGTCTTTATGAGAATTAGAAGATACATGGAAGATAAATAGACAGTATAAGTTACAGCAAGGGGCAGTATCATTAAAGGTGATTGGTATATAAGTTGAACCAATACCTAAGAGGATTATTACTTTTATTCTAAGTCAACATCAGCATTTTCCCTTGATAATTATTCAGCTAAATCTAAAATTAACAGGAAACCTTCTTAGAAGCCAAGATTTCTTAGGAGTCTAAGGTGGTTGATCTGAAACATTATCTCTGTATTAAATCTTCACTCTGGCTCTACTTACATGCAATATCCAGCTCGGGTTCTTAAAAACAAAACTAACTTGGTAAAATCAAAGTGTCAAAACTTTGTTTGATTTTCTCATAATCTCTATATAATCCTTAATTAAAGCTTAATTAAATCTCAAATTATCTCAAATTTCTAAGACCTTAAATCCACCCTCTATTTTGAGGAAATGAAAAATTCATTCTGTTCCTATCACCTTCCCAATTCTTAAATAAGTTTCTGAGATATCTAAGTATACTCTTTTATAGCTTTAAAATCAAGGGATATGCTTTAACGAAACCTATGATAGAATTAGTAGTGATTTTGCGAATCTTGATTTTACCCCTCAAATTCATATGAATTACACGACCAATCCGAATGAATTTAATTCCTAAGAAATCACGGTAAATTTGGAAAAGTTCCACTTAACCTCTGTCAATCATCACAGTTCTCTCATCACTTGATCTCAAGCATCTAAGCTTAAACTTTGAAGTACCTGAGAGTTGCTGGGAGGCTTGAGTAGGAGCAGGGATCGTTTAATTCTATTTTCTAACTGTTTAAGATTTGGTTTGATTTCAGGCATTTTTATTTTATCAGTTAAGTATTAAAGTTTAAATTTTAACCTACTCAAACAACTATGGAGATATAATTGTATATACTCTAAGGCTCTATATATAGTAAGCTCAGTTGTTGATTGATCTCACTTATTAATAGTAAGGAATGTAATGTAGGGAGATGGTTAGGGTTAGGTGGAAATTCTAAATGAAACTTTACTCTAACTTTTGTGATTGCATTGTATAAATATTAGTTTATATGATCTAATTATTACTTATAGCTTAGCTATAAGACTCTGTACTTTATCTAAATCATTACAGGTAACGTTGCCATACTTCCTTTAGAATGCAAACTGTGTCATAGGTGCATAAATATAATGAAGGGAACCTAAAAAGGTTGGGTAAAGCGAAGAAGATAACTCTTAAAAAAAGTAGTCGTTAGACAACTGGAATTTTATCCATTTAGGAATATGTGTCCATTTTGGAATAGGTGTCCATGTAACAAACATCACTTCTAAATAATCAGTCTTAATCATAACTGAAAATACAGCAGTCCTATTTTATTTATCGTAGTCGCTCAAGCTTGCAAGATAGACTTTAGAAATACTAAGTTATAGGTCATTCAGAACTTAAATGAAAGGCAATAGAACATTGAATCGAAGCATCGTCAGGGATATCATAAAGTGAGAAGCCCTCTTTGCTAGTCTCTCTGGTCACTTCCTTTTCTTCCTCTAACATACCAGTTTCTTTATCGTTCTCACCTGTGTGCTTTGAGAAGATAGCAATAGAGTCAGTTAAGAGAGAAGCAGCTCCTCTTTATATCAGGGTGTCTAATTGATTTAATCTTTAAGTGAGTTACATTAATAAGGAACAGGCAATAATCTATGTGAAGATATTGTAGTCTCCAACCCTGGAAAGCTGTAACCTAGTTGAGGATGAATTTCCTTGACTATTTAAAGGATTGAAATAAATTTTGAATTTATCTAAGTGTAACAAACATCACTTTCACACTAACCAAAATTCGCTCTGAGTTTCCAGTTGGATTAGCAACTCCCATATTGATAATTTGAGTAAGTATGGAAGGAGAATTTTGTTGAGGACACTTCATGTGACAAGCTGTTGAACTGGGATTTATTCATCTAGTAAACATAGTATTCCTTCATCCCAAGGTTGACTGTAACCTTAAGTTCTCCATTTACAGTCACAATGAACTCTTCCATATAGGTCTCATTTAAAAGGTTGTATTTATCCTTCTCAGACAAATCACTGTTCCTCATCATTAAATGGTAAAACTGGATGAATTCAAGAACTTCATGAGCTTCTTAATTTTGTCCTGGTCTCTACTTTTAAATCTCAGGAAGGAAACAACACTTGGCTATTAATCATCCTTTGAAAGTGATAAATCCTAGAAGTCAAAGTTGCCATTCTTGGTTTCATCCATTGGCTTGGACTCCGAGAAAATCAGACAGCGGAGCATATCTGCTTACAGCTTTTTCATTTGGATTTGTAAATATAAAAATTATAATCTGGAATTTGAGAATAGTTTAAGTGGGGATTATAGATACCTCTACTGAATTGCCTACCTTGAAATAGCTGCAGTTATCTCTATACTTTATATTCAGAACAGGAATGCCTAGTAGTGTAACAACTGTAAATAAAGTAAGGAAGATTCCCTGAAATTCCCTACTCATCTTCTTATGACTGTAACAAAAATCACTCTGAGATTTATGACCCTGAGGCTCTGTATGAGAAAGATTATGAAGTTTTTTAAGAGGCCTATAGGATTAATGATACAAGTAATACAGATGCCCTAACTTAACTCAAACCATTAATCAAACAATTCCTTTGAACTAGGGTGCAACCCTAACCTAGAGATAGACTCCAGGAAGAGCTGCTTGAGGTTTTCGCAGTGAGAAGTTGTAATAATAAATCGTGCTGCTACTAGTCTCAAATAAGATAAAAAGTAAGAGTAATAAAGCCAAGCTGACTTACCTCACCAGTTCACCTGGTAAAGCAAAGCAACTCAACAAAACTACTTCTCCTTCAACTCTGACTTTAATTTCTTGAACACGTACCTATAGGGAGTTAACAAAAATAAAAAGCCCAACTGGGAAAAAGGTTTCAAGTTAAGCTTAACTTAACCTAACTTAAGCTTAAAGTACTGTAGTACTTCACTTAAAGCTTAAAGCACTGTAGTACTTTACTTAACAAGTCAAACTGAAAAAAACCAATAACTAACTGTAAAGCCTGCCTTACTTTACTACTAGAATACTGCCTGAGCCGATTTACACTTGAGGCTTTTACACCTCTCTACAGTCAGGGTGAGTGAGTACCTAGGTTGGGTAGTAAAAACCAAATAGGGAAAATGTCAAGTAAACTGTTTAACTCTTGAAGCACTGCTTAGTAAAGTACCTTAAGTAAAACTAGTAAGTTAAACTAAGGGTTTTAGCCTGCTTAGTTTAGAAGTAAAAATGGTCAGTCATCAAATTTAATTAAGTTAAGTCGAGTACTCCTTAAGTTGATTGATGTAAAAAGAAAATCAAAACCGAGAATCAAAATTTAATTGCAGAAAATCTCTAGAAGCCTGAGGTTTGAATATTCAAACGGCTGGTCCTCGGAAACGATGTTAAATTCGATTCATTTTTATAATGAATTTACGACTGAACTACTTGCCCGACAACGGTTGTCGAAACGTGAGGAGACATCAGGGGGCCTAAAAAAGCTTAGGGTGTTCTTGAGGCAAAGTAAACTTCCAAGTCATAGTGCAAACGCTAGTTAGTCGTCAACAAATCTTAAAACTGTTCGTTGCTGTTTTTTAAACGTTCAGATCTTCTTTCAAAACAAATTAATCAATTACTTGCCGTATCCTGGTGGTGAAACGTGAGTGAGACATCAAGGGGCCTAAATAAAGCTTAGGGTGTTCTCGAGGCAAAGTAACTTGGAGAGCCAGAGATCGCAGTTGCATAGTAGATTGATTAAACACTTAAACTGATCATTGCCTTTTAAAATGATTAGATTCAGCTTGTTTCTTAAAATGTCAAAATCAAAATCTTTCTCTCTAATTTGAAGCAGAATTATCAAAGTAAGTAATCAAGTCTTAATGTTCCTAAAATTTCCAAATCAAGGGCTTGTAATTCAAATACTAAAGGTAAGAAAATGCTAAGACTAAATGAGTTCTGTTTAAATATTTATTGGGTTCTGTTACTTGTTACTATGGGTTCTTTAATTACTGTTACTTTAAAATCGATCGTTTTGCCTGGCCAGGCAAGCTTAAGCTAAAGTTAATTAAATTTTGAAAAATTTCTAAAAGGGTTCTTGGAGTTCTAAATGATTTGTTACTGTTACTTTGGGTTCTTAAATTTAAATTAAAAATGTTACTGGGTTCTTACTTGCTAATTAAATTGGGTTCTTAAACTTGTTACTTTGATTCTTACTTTAACTTTGAGTGTTCTTACTTGTTACTTAAATTCTTTTTTGATAATTAAAAAAGCTTTAAATGCTTAGACCCAAACCTTTAACATTTAATAGTGGCCACTATTACTCAAGCTTTAATTTTTACCCTTTAAATCTACCTAGTCCTTTTAGCTGGAAAAATTACTAAAGTGACTTAGTACTCTTGACTTTAACTTAACTAAACATTTTGCTCTTTGAAAAACTGAATTTGTGGCTTTTGTAACAAACATCACTCTGACTTTTAAACTTAAAACTTGATTTTAATTAAATAGCTGTTAGCTTTGAAAATCTTAGTAAAACTAGCAATCTTTGAACTGTTTTTGATTTTTTACTTTTTAACTACAACTACTGGGCTAAAGCCAACTTTTAGGTCAATTAGGGATATAGGTAGGTAATATAAGCTGATAGCTGAATTTTTTGAAATATTATTGAACGACCAGCAAAACCTGAAATGCTGCCAAAATTTTCATTTTAGTACATCAAGTTTGAAAGTAGCCATGCTACTACTAATCAATGATTAGGTTTGAAATTTTGAAAAAGTTTTAAAGACTGAGTGAGTACAGTTAGTTGACTTGATAGCAAGAACCAGTACTTGAGAGATAAACTGAGGGTAAGTTAGGGCAGTTGAAGAAAAGTGAGGGAAAATGGAGCGGAGCTCCTAACTTTGAAATTATTTGGGCCCTGATGTTTGTTACCAATTAATTCTGAATTTAAAGTAGTAACTAAAAGCAGGCTATTTATAGGGCAAGAATCCAATCAATTTAATAATATCTTAATTAAATTAGGATTTTTAAAACTGGCTGGAAATTGGTGGGAATTAAATATGATATGAGAAAGTTAATATTAGAAAGAGGTAGAGAGGGAGTGGAGAAATAGTATGAAACAAGATTTAGATAACTTAATATTATGCAAAATATATTACTTTAAGAAAAGAAATACTTGTCGGGACCATACTTCTCAAGGCTTTAGGCCGCCTTCTCTGTTTTGAAGTAGATCGAAAAGTGTACTCACTAATTTTAGGGTTTCAGAATTCCCTAACTATTCTTACCAGAGCCCACTGTACCATGCTGGCCCAGGTTTTTCTAGGTTGACGTAGTGCCTGAGTTGATTGTTGTAGTAGATGTAGGGAATAGTGCAGGATCTTAGTTATTAAATTACTCATCTTCGCTACTTTCATCACCAGCATTGTCCTTGGTTTTTTGAAGAAATTCTTTATCGTAAAGGAAATGCCCCTCAGTAAAGTCACTTTTGACTTCCTACTTTGATTTGAGAGATTTTTCTTGTTGTTTCTAAGCTTTCTACACTTTTACCTAATCAGAGAAGGCTTATTAATTTGGGGTTTTCGAATTTGTTTGTAGTGTCTGCTAAATTAATTATTTGGATATTGTATCTTTATTCCTTGCATTTAGATTTCCAGCATGATGTTAGCTCTGAGCCTCTTACTATAGTTTAGAGTTTGGTAACAATTATAAAGTCTGATTCGATGCCATTTGCTATCACTTTTTCTTTTGCTTAGTTGACAACCCTTTCTTATTGTCCTTGATCTATTCTTTTGAGGACTGTTCTAGTTATCCATTGGCTGAAGTGGTTTTGGGTCTTTAATTTTTAGGGGTCACTTACTGAGTCTATTACTCCTCCTCTCCATCATCACCTTCTCTGTTGTCCATATTATCGGATTTAGATTTAATCTCTTCATCTTCAACTTCTCCTTAGTCTTCTTCACTCAAATCTTCATCGCTTTGATTATTGTCATTATTCCTTGGTTGTTTTCCTAAGTTAGATGATTAATTTGATTTCCTAATGAATCTACTTTTCTGTGCTTCTTTCTCATCATCAAAATTTTCATCGAAACTGGAATCTTTAACCTTATTATCAGACCCTTACCTTTGTGTTTCTTACAAACTACTACCACTTCTATGGCTTTTAGCTTAGTTAATTTCTACTTCTTCTTAAAGTTTCTTTTTCTTTTTCTGTGTGCTTGAAGGGCTAGAATTACTTTTACAGATTATTTTTATTCTTGTTTACAAGTTAGTTTGATTTATCAGAATTGAAACCGCTTCGATTTGGGCTTTGAGAAACGCTTATATTTTTAGATTAAGAGTTCTGTATATTCTGTCGTGGACTCGGTTGTTGAGATGAAACAGGAATCTACTACTTTTATCTCTAAGCGGAAACCTTGATTTAACTTGCTTACTATGGATTACATTTGTTAGCATTTGCAGTTTAAGTGGACCGGGCATCTTGGCTAGTGGGGTCAAGTTACGAAGATAGATTGCTTTTAGCTATACTTTGGATGGGATGTTTAGATTCCTACTTTTTGTCTCTTTTCCTCAAATGCTCTTATGATTCATCATCTTATTCATTCCATTTACTTTTTTCAAACTACTTTAAAGCCTTTACTGGAGTCTGAAGTTGACTATTTGTATATTATTCATAGGCTATCCTCTTCTACTCACGTTGCTCGACATCAAGTTTCTTTGACACTGAATGGAATTATGTAGGCGTTTGGACAGAGTAAATGTGTTGTGGGCTTTCATAGAGCTATTTTAAGCAATGGGAACTGAACGGTTTTTATTCTTATATAATCACGTTTATATCTCCAATTGGCCTGGGTTGACTATAAAATTTATGAAGAGACAAACATCAACTTACTTCAATGCTTTCCAAGTTTTTTAGGTTGATGCACTGAATTTCTAGGCCTTCAAGAAAATACGCAAATACTGGTATTCATGGAATGGATGTCTAAGTTTAGAATTTCTAGGGAGATCGTGACTTTATGGAATGAATGGATCGTTCTACTTTATTTCGTTGTTTTATTAATCGAATCTCTTGAGGTCCAATAAAGAAGAGTATCTATTGATGTATTGCCTTTGCTTAGAGCACATTAAAATGTTCATTATATTATATCTTAAGTCATAAGGGATCTCATAGTTTAACTAAATTTCTTAGACGTTTTACTGATTATTCGTATTTTTCTAGTTTCGGTTTATCTGTATGTAATAATATTAGAAAAGTATAATAATTACAAGTGCTTTAGTATAACGGGCATGACAGGAACATTCTTAGTAATTACTAGCTATGCTGAATTAGTAATTTCATCAATAAGCTCAGTGAACTTGTTATACTCATGGGATAACTTCCCTTTGAAAACCTATTTCACGTCCTTATAAAGTTGGCCATTATAAGATAGTGTCTAAACAGAAATCAATGTTGAATTCATTGTGCTTTCCATCCATATGTTTCACATATTCCTCTTACGTTTCATTTTTACCTTTATGGTTAAAAATAATTAAGCTTACCGAAATTGACAATCTTTTGTTTGATCATCCTAAGAGCATTGTAAGATGGTTTAGTTTAGACTAATATGTCACAGTAAGGGTATTGCACATTATCGTACAATTTAAATTTCTTCTAGACTTTAGAGACCATCTTATCGACAAGCATGAACATATACTTTCCTCTTTGGAAATATCTGCAACGCAATATTCCAGCTCCGTGACATTGTAGCTACAAAAGTTAAATAATAACAAAACTTACCAATTAAAAAACTTGACCCAAAAGTTTCTAAGTCTGTATTAGTAGCTCGCAGGTGTTCCAAGCATAGTGGTGGGAGGAGGTGTGTCTTATAAAGTTACCGAATAAAACCTCAGCTAAACTGGCATGTTAAGCCCAATTTAAAAAGCCTCATCATTTAGGATTTCATCGATCAAGTTAATAACATATTCCTGTTCTTTGCCTTTTTGATTGGTGAAAAGTTAGGGTATTTTAATGATCCCTCTCTTCATTGACATGGCAACAAAAAGGTAGTCTTCGTCCTCCCTTAACACCACAAACTCAGACCGAGGGATTGGATTATTATCATTAAAATAAACAACCTCGATAACCACAGAGCCCTCTCCATAGACGCGTTCACTTAGAGTGTCTAGATTCTTATGGCTAAGTTCAAATATCGATGGAAAGGTGTGACAAGTTGTTTTTTGTATAATCTACCTCATGAAATATTGTGACTTTAAAAGGCTGCAACTTATAATTGAAAATCAGAGCATGGAGCACTTATCTTAAAGGGAAATTAAAAGGGTTCAGAAAGTGGTCACTTGTTATTTATTCAGGCTCAGAAGAATAAAATGCAGCCAGCATCATAAAGGTGGCTCTCAAATCATTGTAGACTGGACCATCACATAGTATATTAAGCAGCCCGAGAAGTTCGTTAGCGTATGAGTAGTTTTCGGGTTAATTGCAGATTTCTGGCTTGAAATAATAATCTGTGTTGAAGGCCTGCTTGTAATTTCTATTCTGAAAGAATTTGGTTTTATTTGATCCTGGAGAAACTTGATACCTAAAGGAGGTATGCATAAGGCGATGTCTATTGCATTGAAAAAAAGGTGATACTGTGAACATAGCTTTCTTATATGAGTCGCAGTCGTTTTCAATGTATTTATAGAGTTTGACAGCATAGCCAAGAGTGCTCTTAATATGAACTATTTCGCTATCTGTGAAACTTGGAAGAGGGAAATCAATTATGTGAAAGCGATGGAGTATTGTATCTTCCTCACTATTCTCATTCAATAGTGGCTATACGTATAAGCGGGAGAGTGACTTCTTCTCCTTATTATCTTCCACTCTTCCATAATTTTTAGTCTCAGAACCGTGTTTGAAATCCTTGGTAAAGGCTGTGGGCTTTGATGGTTTCTGTGGTTGCTTTTGTTATTCAATTAGCTCTTTATTTTCTTTAATTTCGTGGTATTTATTTGGAGTTATCATGCCTGAAGTTTTCTTCAGTCGCAGCTGTTCATATGATAATTTTTCTTTGCTCTGATTGTTCACTTATCTCGAAATTTTCGATTTACTTTTCCCATTTTCTTGCATGATTTCTCTTTGTTCCTTCAGTTCTTCTATGTTAGAAGTAAGAACTTTCAACTCATCAAAGAATCTTAACCTGGTGTTTTTATAAGTGGCTTAGCAAAACCAGTAATTACAGTAAGGGCTTGCCTTGACAATTTCTAAGAAGCTGTGTATTAAGTCTTTTATTAAAATCTATTATTCTTCCCAAGTGCGTGGCTTAGTTTAAAAATTTTCAATTTTACTTTGGTAATCTGACATTTGAGTTTCTTGGTATAATTAAATCATCTGTCCTTCTTGATTTGGTAATCGCTACTGCGAATATTGGTAATCTGAAATGCCTCTCACAGTTTAATTGAACGTATTGAGGTCTAAGTTGTTCTCCAGTTCTTCAAGATGATCTTTATCATCTTCTTACGAGAAAAGAGGGTTGATATTTGATTTGCTGTTATTTTTCATTTAACTCAAAATCAATTAGGACTTTTGGTCTTTATTTACTTCTTACTGAAAAATATCTCAGTTGGTCAAGAGTTTATTAAATTGCATACTTCGATTATAATCATCCTAATTAGAGATATAGTTACCATCTCCAATATCTTTGTCTAAATCATCTTCCAAAGATATATTATATATCCTGGATTTGGATTGTCAACTTCTTAATCTTTAATCAAGTCATCGAAACTGGAAATTTCTTCTTTTTTATGAGCTTACAATTTTAAACATCTTGGGCTTTAACAGTGTGGGTAAGGAGTTCTAAGTCAGCAGAGCAAACAGTTTGTCTATCTGATTGGTGTATGTCAAATTTTTCTCCTTTCCTATATTTTGTATACTTAAGATTCTAAAGTCGGGTATGCCTCTAAGTAATTTCCTTGTTTTGTATAGCTTGAATCAATTCAAATTGGACTCCATCTAAGGATTTACTGTCGACCATATCTTAGAAAATTACAGGGTCCAGCTAAAACAAGTGTTAACTACTTTGTCGGAGTTGTATTTAGTAAGGGGTTCTAGAGCTTATTTAAGAAAATCGCATAGACAATCTTCACAAAGAGTTGAAAGTACGGCTTCTCAACTAGGGTTTGTTTTTTATAAGGCTATCAAGATAACAGATGAACAACTTGATCCCTTCAGTGTCATGAGAACATAAGAACTCAAATACTGTACCTGAAAAAGTACAAAGGGGCGCTTTATGACTCTAGTATTAGAGAGTGTAGAGCTATGCAATTTCAAGAGCAGAGTCTCCTTCCTTGTAGGCATAGATAATCTTATCAATATCTGTCGGTATGAGTTTGAATTTTACGTTTCCAATGAGAGAGTGATGTGTCATTGTTTCTTTTTAATAGAATTATAAACAATGTATCCAAATATCCTTAATAATTTTAATTAAATAATTTTGATTAAGCTTAGCTAAAGATAAAAGCTAATAATAAATGAGGGACTAAAGAACTAATACCCCTAGGCAGCAAATATAATAGCACACTTAAGAAGAATCTAAGGATGCGTCTTATTCAGGAGTTTCTTGCTCACAGAATTAAATATTGAGCGACGAGTTTCTCATCACTAATGCCTTATCTGTAATTAAACCAAGCAAAGTTAAGGCTTAAGAGAAATCTATTGTTAAATGGACTCCTGTCGTGCTTGGTAAATTATTCCCAAACGTTATTTAGTCAACAAAGTTCACATACAATTCTGGATAACTGCTAAACAGTGGCGAAGTCCCTGTACAAATCTAGAATCTAACAGGCGGAGCAATCATAAAAAATAAAACTTCTTTAAGAAAAAATTCAAGAATATTTAGCTAGCAATGTTGATGTTTTTTACATATAAAATGATGATGAGCTTTGCGAATTCCTTGAAGCTTATCTTCAAAGTTTTCGACTTGCCAAAATCAGGAATAAACCAGTTATGAATAATTAATGAAACGACACAAGCTATAATATTACAGGAGGATGTAAAGTTGATGAGTAACTAGGAACTCTTAGAGGCAGTCAAAATTTAATAGATGCATTCAACGAGACAATAAAATAAAAAGTCAAATCCTAGAAGTTAAGTAGCAATCCTTTTTTTAAGAAAAGAGAAGCTAAGCTCGCATGTAAGAAATTAGAGGTTATTAATCTATACTATAACGAGCAATTAAAACCTCGTCAAGTGGCTAAGAAATTGACGATGGATGTGGATGTTGTATATAAGACTATCGAAAAGTTTAAGTACGAGGTCAAGCATAAGAG
>ARYC01017324.1:0-59116 GCA_000711775.1 Oxytricha trifallax
TTGCAAGCAATAGCTAAGAGTTTAGGACCTTAAAACAGAGGATTACCTAAAAGGTTTTTAAAAAGACAGCTTTACTCTTAAATGGAGGGTATCCAACTATAGGCTGCGGCTGGACCCTAATGCTCCCGAGTAGAGGGAGCATGTTAGATAATGGCTATGATAAAAGTTAGGAAGGAGTCTTAAGTTAGGGCAGCAAAAATCAAGAGGCAAAAGTTTGATTTTGGCTCAAATTTGCGAAATTTTAATGTGATAATGAATTATGTAATTCGCTGGCTTAAATAGGCCTGGAACCATACAATCTGGAGTCATACAGCTGGATTCATACAACTGGAGCTGTACAACTTAGATCCTTACAACCTAAGGTTGAGTCTTATATATTTTGTCTCTAATGGCAGCTATACAACTTTATGTTGAGCAATTAACATACTCAGTGATTTCTTAATACACTTTTGCATGAATTTTGGAGATATCTTCAGGACATCTTCCTGGAACCATACAACCTGGAGATATCTTCAGGATATCTTCATCTGGAACCATACAACCTTAGAGTGGATTCTTACAACTTAGCATCTATAATTCGACTAAACCACCTCAAATAGAACTCTATCACTTATATATGATGTTGCTATACTCTATTGCATTGATTGGAGGTGTTATGGAGATATAGTGATTAGAAGGGGTAAGAAACGACAAGTTTGACTTTAGAGAGGTTTTTGACTTCTTAGCCATAGTATTGCTAAGAATTTAGGTAGATTCTCAAACTGAAGACCAATTGACTTAACATACCCAACTCTCACCTAATCATGCCAAACCCATCCAAATCATCATTAATCGTATCAGAGGCATCGAAAACATCATTAGAGTTGAAGTCAGATCTTAGGCAAAAATCGATGTTTCAAGATAGAGACTCAAACTGTTGGTTTGAAAACTGTTATAAAATGTCATGAAATACTAAGAATTTTTGAAGTTTGGCCTCTCATATTCTAACCCATATACATCAGATCAGCATGTATTTGCATTTATATATGCATCACTGTTGTATTGTATCATATCAATAAAGTAAGGCTCGCCAATCATAAAGTAGGCAGAGCTATAAGCAATATTATCGAAAATTTTCACAAGCCTTGAAATTGGAGATATCTTCAGGATATCTTCCTGGAACCATACAACCTAAGGTGGAACCATACAACCTTAAAACCCAAAATTTAATAAAATCTCATAATAATGCAAAATTTATGCCTGATATAAGTGCATATGAATACTGCAATCGATTGCTGCATTATCTAGTCATTTAGTAGAGTGCAATCACAAAGTAGAATAGAAGAGTAAATTAGATTAAAGAGTATAGTGCAAGAGATTAGGTTGTGAATGCATTAGGGAAGGGATTATTAATAGTTTGCGAATTAGTCACTGACAGTTGCTTAAGAATGCGATTTCATCCTTAAGGTGCATGGTATGTCTTGGATAGTCATCTTCAATCATACCTAGTAGTTCATTAGCAGCAGCCTTTATAATGATCTTGCCAGACCAGAGTTGTTGCACTAATCCATAGCCTCTGAATTGATTTCCCTACGCTGGAGCTGCCTTCTCTTCATCTGAAAGATAGCCGTCTTTAGAAACCTTCAAAATCAAATTATCCTATCCTGACTTTAGCACTAAGTAAGAATGAAAGCAACTGGCTTGTTCAAGTATTCATTAGATTAGTGAATAGCTTTGTCGTCTCTAGCTGCTTGCTGCAATTTGTCAGAAGTTATGCTGAACCTCAAAGGTTTGAAGAGACGCTCCTTCAAGAAAGCAAAGTCCAGTCCAGCTATTAGCACTCTCAAGTTGAATGAAGTGGTACCAACAAGATATCTCATAATACTTTGATGAGGAGCGAATATACCTCGCTGCATTAGCTCAATATTTGCAATACATACACCTAGAGCTATCCTAAGTCTAAAAACTTCCTTAAGTTTTGGTACATGCATAAGGAATTTCCCAAGAGGTTGGCATTTCTAGTTGATCTTAAAGTTTTAGATGAAAAGGCTCTCATCACTGTCAAAGAAGAGATTCTAGCAAGGCAGAATGAATTTGGCATCTCTGTGATCTTTCAAAAGGTTGAATTCGTGATTTGCTCTATATTTAGCGTGCTGGCCTAAATAAAGTTTCACCAACTGTATTGGAAATCGTTTTGCAAATCTTTCATCTGGAAGACGACTTCTTTAGTTGAAAGCAAGTACATGATTCTAATTTAAACGAACCCCAAGAAATTCAAGTACTTTGCAAGTGTCTTCACGTAATCATCTTCATTATCCTTAAATGAGAAGACACCCTGTTTGATAAGCTTAATCATCTAATTAATACTAGAAGTATGAAGTTGCATTATTGCTCAACAAGTCTTAGCGTAAAACCCCAATATACTTTAAGTTCGACTCAGAGTTTAATTTCAAATTTAGAACTTTTGCATTGTCTATCCAAGGTTCGGAATTTTTGTCAATCGTCGATTCTTCGAGATCGTGCTTATGATCTTTCTTGGATGTTACCTTCTATGGTGTTATTACACAATCACTTCTGAGTGAATGTCAAAATCGAATTCATCTATATCTTCACTGCTTCTGCTTCTAATACTACTACTGCTGATTGAGTCTGCTTAAGACATCGACTTTTTCATTTCTTCGTCATATTTATTATTCTAGCTTGCAATTAATGCTTGCGCATTAAAATATCAACTCATTCTATATCCATTGGTTGATTAGCAATACTTGCAAAAAAATAGATGAGGATAAATTAAAATTCAAGACTTAATACTTCATTAGCTGGATTGATTTTAAAGTATGTAATCTAAAAAAATGATACAGTTGATATACTTACTCTGTTTGGATATGAAGGGTTAAGGTATTGAGGAATGTTGTATGCAAGGTAGAGAGCAGTGTATTTACCACCTCTCACAAAAGCTATTATATAGGATCATTGTGCATTGCGTTTACATAATAAATAGGGATATTGTTAACACCTCTGATAACTCTCACGAATCCATTCGCATTCCAGTGAATAACCCCAGGAGTTTAGATAATTTAGAATTAGTTCTATTGCAAATCATAATCAACTACTAAAGCATCTAATCATCAATAGAATTTTCTTGAATTTATCTTTAAGTGTTGCATTAATTAGAGGAGTTGAAATTTATGCAAACTTTGCAAGTTATTGCAGTTCTTGCAGAAGTTGATTGGAGTGCATTAAACACTATTGAAGTTGAATCTTGAATATAAGATAGAGCAAGTATCATCAGTGATCTCAGATTAGTGCATGAATTGATAGACAGCGATAGCATTGCAAGACAAACTCCTCAGATATGTGAACTACTCTTCGTCAACGCCATTTAAACTAATATCTGTTAATTTTTAATATATAATATACTAATTAATCTCAAAGTGTGATTTATATGATTTCGATTAATTTTAAAATAATAACTTAACAGGCAGAGGTACATAATGGTAGAATAATCTAAAAATTAACACTTTTGGCAGCGATAAGCATGCCTCCCTATAATTGAATGTATAATCTGAGAATCCTTATGATTATGCTGAATTTCATTATAAAAATGATTTTCAACTAATTTTGATGGATAAATATGATTCTACTATATGTTTTAATTGAAAGCAGCCTGCGGAAGATCCAACACTGTATGTTGGGTCTTGCTTTCAATAAAAACATATAGTAGAATCATATTCATCCATCAAAATTAGTTGAAAACCATTTTTATAATGAAATACAGCATAATCATAAGGATTCTCAGATTATACATCCAATTATAGGGAGGCATGCTTATCGATGCCACAAGTGTTAATTTTTAGATTATTCTACCATTATAAACCTCTGCCTGTTAAGTTATTATTTTAAAATCAATCGAAATCATATAAATCACACTTTGAGATTAATTAGTATATTATATATTAAAAATTAACAGATACAAGCTTAAATGGCGGTGACGAACAGTAGTTCACATATCTGAGGAGTTTGTCTAGCAATGCTATCGCTGCCTATCAATTCATGCACTAATCTGAGATCACTGATGATACTCGCTTACTATCTCAGATTCAACTTCAATAGTGTTTAATGCACTCCAATCAACTTCTGCAAGAACTGCAATAACTTGCAAAGTTTGCATAAATTTCAACTCCTCTAATTAATGCAACACTTAAAGATAAATTCAAGAAAATTCTATTGATGATTAGATGCTTTAGTAGTTGATTATGATTTGCAATAGAACTAATTCTAAATTATCTAAACTCCTGGGGTTATTCACTGGAATGCGAATGGATTCGTGAGAGTTATCAGAGGTGTTAACAATATCCCTATTTATTATGTAAACGCAATGCACAATGATCCTATATAATAGCTTTTGTGAGAGGTGGTAAATACACTGCTCTCTACCTTGCATACAACATTCCTCAATACCTTAACCCTTCATATCCAAACAGAGTAAGTATATCAACTGTATCATTTTTTTAGATTACATACTTTAAAATCAATCCAGCTAATGAAGTATTAAGTCTTGAATTTTAATTTATCCTCATCTATTTTTTTGCAAGTATTGCTAATCAACCAATGGATATAGAATGAGTTGATATTTTAATGCGCAAGCATTAATTGCAAGCTAGAATAATAAATATGACGAAGAAATGAAAAAGTCGATGTCTTAAGCAGACTCAATCAGCAGTAGTAGTATTAGAAGCAGAAGCAGTGAAGATATAGATGAATTCGATTTTGACATTCACTCAGAAGTTGATTGTGTAATAACACCATAGAAGGTAACATCCAAGAAAGATCATAAGCACGATCTCGAAGAATCGACGATTGACAAAAATTCCGAACCTTGGATAGACAATGCAAAAGTTCTAAGTTTGAAATTAAACTCTGAGTCGAACTTAAAGTATATTGGGGTTTTACGCTAAGACTTGTTGAGCAATAATGCAACTTCATACTTCTAGTATTACAATTAGATGATAAGCTTATCAAACAGGGTGTCTTCTCATTTAAGGATCATGAAGATGATTACGTGAAGACACTTGCAAAGTACTTGAATTTCTTGGGGTTCGTTTAAATTAGAATCATGTACTTGCTTTCAACTAAAGAAGTCGTCTTCCAGATGAAAGATTTGCAAAACGATTTCCAATACAGTTGGATGAAACTTTATTTAGGCCAGCACGCTAAATATAGAGCAAATCACGAATTCAACCTTTTGAAAGATCACAGAGATGCCAAATTCATTCTGCCTTGCTAGAATCTCTTCTTTGACAGTGATGAGAGCCTTTTCATCTAAAACTTTAAGATCAACTAGAAATGCCAACCTCTTGGGAAATTCCTTATGCATGTACCAAAACTTAAGGAAGTTTTTAGACTTAGGATAGCTCTAGGTGTATGTATTGCAAATATTGAGCTAATGCAGCGAGGTATATTCGCTCCTCATCAAAGTATTATGAGATATCTTGTTGGTACCACTTCATTCAACTTGAGAGTGCTAATAGCTGGACTGGACTTTGCTTTCTTGAAGGAGCGTCTCTTCAAACCTTGAGTGGGTTCAGCATAACTTCCAACAAATTGCAGCAAGCAGCAAGAGACGACAAAGCTATTCACTAATCTAATGAATACTTGAACAAACCAATTGCTTTCATTCTTACTTAGTGCTAAAGCCAGAATAGGATAATTTGATTTTGAAGGTTTCTAAAGACGCCTATCTTTCAGATAAAGAGAAAGCAGCTCCAGAGTAGGGAAATCAATTCAGAGGCTATGGATAAGTGCAACAACTCTGGTCTGGCAAGATCACTATAAAGGCTGCTGCTAATGAACTACTAGGTATGATTGAAGATGACTATCCAAGACATACCATGCACCTTAAGGATGAAATCACATTCTTAAAAAACAGTCAGTGACCAATTCGCAAACTATTAATAATCCCTTCCCTAATACATTCACAACCTAATCTCTTGCACTATACTCTTTAATATAATTCACTCTTCTATTCTACTTTGCGATTGCACTCTCCTCGATGACTAAATAATGCGGCAATCGATTGCAATATTCATATGTACTTATATCAGGCATAAATTTTGCATTATTATGAGATTTTATCAAATTTTGGGTTTCAAGGTTGTATGGTTCCACCCTCAGGTTGTATGGTTCCAGGAAGATATCCTGAAGATATCTCAAATTTCAAGGCTTGTGAAAATTTTCGATAATATTGCTTATAGCTCTGCCTACTTTATGATTGGCGAGCCTTACTTTATTGATATGATACAACACAACAGTGATGCATATATAAATGCAAATACAAGCTGATCTGAAGTATATGGGTTAGAATATAAGAGGCCAAACTTCAAAAATTCTTAGTATTTCATGACAGTTTATAACAGCTTCAAACCAACAGTTTGAGTCCCTATCTTGAAACATCGATTTTTGCCAAAGAGCTCTGACTTCAACTCTAATGATGTTTTCGATGCCTCTGATACGATTAATGATGATTTGGATGGGTTTGGCATGATTAGGTGAGAGTTGGGTATGTTAAGTCAATTGGTCTTCAGTTTGAGAATAGACCTAAATTCTTAGCAATACTATGGCTAAGAAGTCAAAAACCTCTCTAAAGTCAAACTTGTCATTCTTACCCCTTCTAATCACTATACCTCCATAACACCTCCAATCAATGCAATAGAGTATAGCAACATCATATATAAGTGATAGAGTTATATTGAGGTGGTTTAGTCGAATTAGAGATGCTAAGTTGAAAGAATCCACTCTAAGGTTGTATGGTTCCAGATGAAGATATCCTGAAGATATCTCCAGGTTGTATGGTTCCAGGAAGATATCCTGAAGATATCTCAAAAATTCATGCAAAAGTGTATTAAGAAATCACTGAGTATGTTAATTGCTCAACATAAAGTTGTATAGCTGCATTAGAGACAAAATATGCAAGACTCAACCTTAGGTTGTAAGAATCCAAGTTGTACAGCTCCAGTTGTATGAATCCAGCTGCATGACTCCAGATTGTATAGTTCCAGGCCTATTTAAGCCAGCGAATTTCATAATTCATTATCACATTAAAATTTCGCAAATTTGAGCAAAAATCAAACTTTTGCCTCTTGATTTTTTGCTGCCCTTACTTAAGACTCCTTCCTAACTTTTATCATAGCCAATATCTAACATGCTCCTTCTACTCGGGAGCATTAGGGTCCAGCCGCAGCCTATGGTTGGATACCCTCCATTTAAGAGTAAAGCTGTCTTTTTAAAAACCTTTTAGGTAATCCTCTGTTTTAAGGTCCTAAACTCTTAGCTATTGCTTGCAAATATATCGCTAAAACTAGTTAAGGCGATAGGACTTTTAGAGTTAATTCATTGTATATGTGATGATTCTCTAACGTTGAGGTTAGGAAATTTTTTTAAAGAAAGTTTAAAGCATTTTCTATACTCTAGGATTTAAGTTACCATTTGAGAATCACCAGATATTCATTCAAAGCAAACTTTAGGCTAATAAATATATTAATGCGTTAGAGCAGTGTATTCAGATCACTGGCAATGGTTGATAAACACTAATTTGAGACACTTACATTTGTCAAAATCATAATTATTTGAGTGCTCTCTACTAATAGAGTAAAGTAATCAGAAAGACAAGATTTTTGGCTATAAAAAAATTTAATATTAAGTTTTAAAAAAGGCATTCTGTAAAAATTAGAGATTTTCTAAAATCAAATTAAAATCTGTGCTAAGCTAAATGACTGCTTATCAACCAAGTGAATATTGAAATGATTGGTGGTGCTGTAGACCCTACTTAAGCGAGGTATCTCAATAATTAATTTAGGATGAGTTTCGGGTGGTCACTAAAAGATATTGGAAGCTTTTTTTCGATCGGGTCGAGGGGTAAGAAGGCTTAAAATATAATGGAAGATTTTACTCGTTCTTACTCGGAGATCCTCTCACTAGTGGGTACTGGAAGACGCTAGCTGAGCAGTAGCCAACCTTCACATCTTTGAATCAATTGATATTGGAAGCTTTGATTCACTGGTGTGTACCAAGGGGAAGCACGAAGAAACTCATCCTGACTTGTTTAATCTTTTAAAAAATGGTAAGTTCTAGCATCAGTGAAATTGAGGAATCAGAAGCAGTGATCATTATCAGAAGACAAATCAAAGCAGTAATTTTAAAGGCGAAGTATTATTTTTAATTTTTTTATAGAATCTAAATTGGAAACACGAAATGCGCGCATTCAGTAGGAGAGCTCTCTAATTAAACTACTTCAATTCAGGTAACACTTATTGATTTTAGCAACCAATTCTTTATTACATTTTCCCTTTTAATCTTAATATAGATAACTTTATTAATATTGTCATGGTATTACAGATAGCTTGATCAACATCAGCTTCATATTGATTGAAGCCATTATCAAAATCACTAATAATCCCAGGAAAATCATTTAGAGATGGAAGAATACTCATTATATGTTGCTATTAGTTAAGTTACTTGTTTAGTTTCTGATTTTAATAATCAATAGTTAGGTAGAAGGCTAGAAAATAGGTATAATTATTTTTGAAACAATTAGTCTGAAACAATCAAAGTAGTTTGATTTTGATTATGATAGTTTAAGGAATTCAATAGTTTTTAGATAATTTTATAATCACTGATTAGTTTGAGAAATAAATGTAGGTTTCAGAATAGTGTAAATTTTAGAGAGGTTTTCATTTAGTACTAAAAGCATTTCTTTTAAATTATAGAATAACTAAACATTAAACAATTATAAATCACTCTTAAAGTGTAATTACTACTTTGGCTAATAAAGACAATTTTGTTTAACTTAGTGTAATTAAATTTAGCGCTTTAAAGCATAATTAGTATATACTTGGGTAATTTAACAAAGTGTAGGGTATAAAGGGTTTAATCACCAGTGCAACTTAATGCTTTAATAGTTATTTATTCATCTTAATCAACAGCGAAAGTTACTGCACCAACAAATTCTTAGGGTTCTGGCATTTCTTGCGAAGTCAACTGCTTTCTAACTTCTGCATCATACTTATTTATAGTATTCCTGTATTCTCCCTTGATTTAACTATAAATTGCGCGTTAGCAATAATTTAAATTAAAGACTTACTCAACTTGAATTAGACTGTCATTATCAAAGCTGAAGAACCAACCATCAGAAGAATCTTCAGGATCAAGAAGTATATACACTTAGTGCATGTATGGGTCTTCCTTCTTGAATGGATAAATCCATACGTTGTGATATCCTCACCACTTATAGGTTACTGCAACAACTGGTTCGTTCTCTGCAACCTCCAAATTTACAACATTCTTGAAGCCTCTTTGCGGATCAACTTAAAACTTAAATGTGCGCTTGAATCGCTCGTCGATCACCTATACTTTGCGAATGCATCAACATTGCTAAATTACTTGCCTTATATATTTCTAAGATGTATCCACCAGGTGCTTTAGATGAATGATTGAAAGTGAAGCAGTGCTGCTTGGTAGTTTTGCTTGACTTCATTCTTTGATATAATTATTGATTATAAAATAATAACTTATTAATCTAGCATCAATTGCGAGGTTGCATAAACCTCTTTGCATATTATATTGCTTAACAGTTGCAATTAATCAAACATAATAATTCTAAGCTTGTTCAAGCTTGCAATACATTGCTCAACCCATCTCTTATGTTTAAGCAGGTCTGTACCTGAAGTTCATGATTTCGATCAAAATTATATTAGCTCTTAGTTGTCACCCATGAATAGACTTTGGATTTATATGTTCTGATAGTGTGAAAGGCAAGCTGAATGTCAAAGACGATTGTGTATTGCTCAAGTGACTGATCCATGATTTGTAGCACTTAAGTTCCAGTGAGAACTTATCCTCGCGAATCTGTAATGAATGAGCGCTGCATTAGCAAGTTTGATAATTAATAATATTAACATAATATAATAGTCTTAAGATAGCTCAATATTAAATTTAATATAAGCATGTAGTTATAAGATTAATTTAAGCTATCAATGAAAATCTTGAATTTTAAAATATACTATTACACTAAGTTATTATATTAAATACTTCTAATTAAAAAATGAAAGCAGCGCTAAAATCAAATCTCCTTAGCGAGCAATCTGAATAACTATCGCAATCTTTGCAAGAGCTATCGCAACACTCGATCGTCAGCGACGATCATCTAAGCCAGTATTTATTTCAAAACATCAAGCAAAGTTGAATCAAGGTTTAAGATAAGCAAATTACGAAGTGGGGACCTGTGATTTTAGGAAAGAATTTCGTGCAAGTGGTTGCTCCTGCAAAATATTCATACAATACAGGAATTCTGCTCAACTCTGGTGAGGTTCCTCCTCAAGTGGGTTCCTTGCAAGGAGGTTTGATCATATAGATGCCATTAGAAGGAATCGATGCATATTTGAAAGATGTTATAGATTTTGAAGAGCTTGCTCAACGACGATTCACTCTGCTAATACCTTGAGCAGTTCTTAAATAATTTTCGCAAATCAAAGTTGGTAAGTAGAATAATCTAAAATTTAAGAATCACTCTAATCCAAATTATATTTAGATATCTGGATCTACTAAAGATAAGCAATCAACGCAATTGATTCAAACTGGATTTCTATCTCTGATTTAAAATTCAAAGCAGCTAAACTCTAATCATCTTTAAGAAAGCAATACCTATTTAAAGCCTCGAGAAGCAAAGCTTGCACATAAGCGACTTGAGATAGTAAGAATGTATATGGAAGATTAGTTGAAGCCAAAGTAAATTTTTAAGAAGTTGCGAGTGACAGCAGAGTTTGTATCAAGAACTGTTGAGAAGTTTAAGCATGAGTTGAAAACCAAAGTATTGCATCCTTAAAAACCAAAAAATCTGGCAAGAGAAGGGAGAGAGATAATGAGCAGCTGGTTGCTGCTGTTGGCGAATGCATCGAAGAAGTTGGGATTTATCAGTGCACTGGAAGAAATATTCACAATCGATTGCAAGAAATGAAAACGAGCTTGCCATTAAAGCATAAATTCAAAGTGCCTTGCATCTCAACGATTCATAAAATTCTAAAGGAGTAGTTTCATTTGAAGTTTGGTAAGACAGAAGCAGCGAATGTCAAGTATAGGGATCCTGCTTATAACGGCAAGCGTTTGTGGGTGAGTCGACTGCTATCTTAGTTCTTAAGTGAGGATGCAGTAATTATATCAGTTGATGAAAGTAATTTCAGATCCGACTACTTGCCTCCTAAATAGTGGGCACTAAATTAAAAGAGCATTCTTGGCAAGAGGAAGAATAATGAGAGAAAATTCATTGCAAGTAAAAAGTATAGTAGAATCATCGCAAGCGATAAGGAGCTGCAGTATGGAGAGATGCTACTTGGCAAGTCGCAGAATCATGATTATTTCTAGTAATCGCCAAATGAAATGAATGCAGTTCCATTCATAAGAGCAAGCAATTTGCCTGCTTAAAATACTTCTCAAGGCATTAATATTTAAGCTACTGCTAAGGATTAGTAATCACCCAAAAATCATTCACTATTGCAGAGCAGAGCAAAGTCGATTTCTAAACCCCACTCTAGTAATAGTAGTTTGACTAAATTTGCAAAGCAATCTAATTTCAATAAATCAGCGAAATCATCAAGCAGCTCAAAAGTAAGCGATTCGATTGTAATTTTGATTGAATGATTTATAGAAGTAAGTAATTTTGCAAACTCCACCTCGTTAGTATCTGAAAGCAAAGCAGAAGCAGAATGAAAATTTATCTCCTATTCCTGAAGTTGAAGACAGTCCTCAAAACTAATCGAGTACTTTGAAGAAATTCAGAAATTTGAAGTTGCAGAGCACTGCAAAGAAAGTCACTTCAGATGATGAATAAATAAAACGAATTCATTCTGGGCTCACGCCATTGATTGACAAAGTTTAAAAATTAAGATTGCAATCGACTTTGAAGAAATCAAGCAGTTCGTTGATAGGCTAGAGAAAGAGAGAAGTAAATCAACTGACTCCGAGAAAGCTATCATTGTCTGTTTTGAGCAGCTCGAATATAGATGAGAGTAAGTATACAAGTTTCAATTTGGAAGTTGGTGGAAGATGCAATAGGATGGTATATTGTCGAAGAGATCTGTGATCGGTTGAGTCAACCTATACTTTCAGTATTAGTATGAATCACTACTCAACTCTGTTGCTCATTAGAATGAAGGAGACGTGAGTCATTAGATGAATTCTTGGAATAATGCAATAACTTAAACTATTCAAAAGAAGATACCCTGAAGATATCTCTTGGATTGTATGGTTCCACTCTAAGGTTGTATGATTCCACCCCAAGGTTGTATGGTTCCAGATTGCATGAATCCATGTTTTATGGATCCAAGTTGTATGGGTCCAAGTTGTATGGACCCGCTCGCATATTGCATAGCTCCATATTTAGGTTTTATAAATCCAACTATTGCAAACTGAGTATGACTCTATCCAACCAATCTTATAATAAGCAGACTTCCATCCAACTTCTCATTTGGCAGTTGAACTATTGTTGCCAAAGCTAATCAACTTTACTTATAGATGACATTTCTCAAACTCATAGTCAACTCGAAGAATCCAAGGAGTATGATAAACCTCACTCAATGATGAGAGATTAATAGAAGCTTGACCTCACTTATAAGCCAATCTCTTAGCATCGACAGGAGATGCTATCCAATTTAGGCGATTATGGATAGAAAGCAAGGCAGTTGTCGATTGCAAAGCAAACTGTGAAAAGATAGTAATATTCAATGAGTTTGATAGCTGCGATCGCAGTTGACAGAGTGGTCTCCACTTAAATAATTGAGGGAGGTTTTGATTCAGTGCTGTTTGAGAACTTTATATATCAGACGCTGAGAAGTATAAGAACTGACAAAGACTTGTGAAATAAGAAGGTGGTGCTCTTGATGGATAATGCTATAATTCATAAATATTCAGAGATGCTTGCGAATGCTCGTCGCTTCAAAGTCAATGTACTTTTCAACGCAGAATACTCGCCCTGGCTCAACCCAATCGAATAGTTGTTTGCATACATAAAAAAGAACCTCAAATAGCAGAACATTAATAGCAAGTAAGCATATTGCGATTTAAAAATATATAGAGTGCAGCTTGTCAAGCGCATCCAAGAGATTATCAAAAATATGAGTGAAGATGATGTTTGAGGACTCTGGGCATTCAGCATAAAAAAGTGGATACATTCTCTGAGGTATGGCTTTGTTTGAGATTCTACTCAAAACTTAGAATTGCACCTTAAAATGAAAATTCTATAAGTGCATATAATTCATGCATCATCAATACACTGCAACTACAACTACTGCTGCTATTACTACTGCTACTAATACTGTCATTATAATTAATGCAAATATTTATGGGGATCCCTTGAATTCGCAGTTCTTACAAGTCTTCTCAGATATTTATGAATTCTTGGCAAGTATCATCCAATTACACATGACTACGCTCTGTATTGTAATACTCTATCACCTCAAAGTGAAATCCAGAGGAGTTGAGCAAATTTGACTATAGTTATACAAAACTCGCTTTAAATACAACTATTCCAAGAATTGCATAATTATGCGAGGGAGGAGATAAACTAAGCATCAGACTTTTCGAATTCTTGAGAATGCAGTGATAATCTAGCAAATTTCCAACTTCTGCTCAATTGTTTTGATCAGCATCCTTTTATAGACAGTGCTGCAATCAAGAACTCTAAAACCTCGCAATTTTTGACAGCATTGACCAATATCAGAGATTTTCGAGATTTTTGACCACTCTGCTCAAAATGGGGTTTTGGTCACCATATTTTTGCGAAAAGTGACTAATAATGCAAAATTCAGACTAAAGACCTAGATTTTTCAAATTTTTGACCAGCTTTCCCTAAAATGGTCATTGTCACAACAAATCTGGGGTTTTGGCCACTATTTTTGACAATTTTGCTCGATCAATGCATTTTGACCACTTTATGGCCATTCTACTAATATATGACAGACATAAATAAAGACATATCAATATTAGTCAAAAACTGAAAATTTAGGGGTTTTGACAATGAATCTCCAATTTGGTCATTTTAGAAAGTATAATCAGAAAAATTCTCAATTTTGACAACAAGTGCATGTAAAAGTGACCACTTTGTAATAAAAACTAGCAATTTGACCAATTTTCGCAAATAAGACTAATCAACATTACATTAGCAGTAAATATTTATATAATTAATTTTGAATTTTAATTTTCACAATTCCCCGATTCGAATGTATTTTATCAATATTAAAAACTAAACTAAGATGCTTCTTAATGCTTTTTTGCAGAAAATCTTATTGCTTTTATTGATTCACCACTTTATCTTATGCAATCATAATACGATACTTATATTTTTAATTTATTATAAATTTCTGATTTTTACATTGAGATGGCTATATATTTTATCTAAATCAGCATATGACTCTTGGGCACTCGGCAATGTATTAGGCTCAACATGCTCATAAAACGATAACTTAAACGCATGCAATCACATTGAAAAAGCTCAAATTCACACTTTTCACAATAAATACAAACAAATCTATAAAAATGCAACAACTTTAAGAAATAACAGATAAGTTTGGATGCCAAGCTGTGTTTTTCATTGTAACCCCAGGTTTGGAGTAGATGACGATTCAATGAGATTTTAGGTTTAATTTTAAATAAATTTTATGCTTTTTTGTATAAACTTTATGTATATTTTTGGAAAATAAAAAACAATGATAAATACACTCTTTATTATAATTAGGTGCCTTGGGAAAGTGGGAATACTATTGGTTCAACACTGAATGAATTTATTAGCCTTTATGTTGATGCCATTTATTAATAATTACGTCCTAAAATTAATATGAATATATTTTTTATCATATTTTATTAACAAAGATAAATTAAACACGATATAACATTTATGAATTAATATAATGATTGATAAACCTAAAGAAAGTAAAATATATATGGATAGCGTTTAATGGCCTGATAATTTTAAAAAAATTATAGTAGATTCAATAAAAAAAATTTACTCAATATATTCTAAAATCATTTTATATTTATTGATAATGAAGCTTGTAATGAAATAAATTTGTACTATCTTGTGAATGGATTTATTGCAATAGTCTTGATTAAAATTAAAAATAGAGAATTTTTCTTTGACGTTTTAATAAAAATCCATAATAAAATTATATAATTTAGTTTATTATTGATCATTACCTTTAGATTAGTATTGTCGATATCAAAGTGAATCAATATTTAATTCTCTTACAATTTTCATTATTATTCGAATAATAAAATTAATTACAATTGAGAATTATTAAATAAAACCAATATTACTTTTTATTTTTATAAATATAAAAATTTCACATTATATGAATTTGTTGCATTTAATTCTTATTTTTTATTTTAAAAGTAAACAAATATCATATTCCTGCTTATGTCAAATACTTTTGATGAAGAAAAAATGAATATTAATTTTAAATTGAGTCTACTTTTTATTAGGAGAGGGACATATATGTTTAGATACAAGACAAATAACAATAATTTTTTATTATCAATAATAGTAAAGATAAATAATACAAAAATAAATTATATTAATAGATCTATTTAAATTTTAAAATTTCATTGTTTGTTTCTTGAAATAAATTTGCTTTATTACCTTACAATCTGTTTAAATAACTTTTTTTCATATTCTTGTAGAAATCTCAATTGAAAGTGCTTTTCTTATTCTTAACATTGGCTTTGAGACCATCATTTATAAGAATTTTATACAAGATATAAAATAGTAAAATTAATTTATTTCAATTGAATTCTTCAATTCAATTGAAATAAATTAACTCTGCCTTCAAACCCTTAATTGCTAAAATTGAAATTATCAACCCCAAAACCCCCTTTGAATTTATCATGTTATCCAGCTGTGAAAGTTTAATCACAACCCTTCTAATTATTATCAAAATCCTCATCAAAAGCAGTAGCTTGCTTGTTACTTCCCTTCTTCAAATTCTTCTTCTTTTTATTCTTTTTAGTGCTTATTGTTTAAATAGATGGCTAGTTGGAGGAATTCATAATTACGTTGTAGAGGTCTTGTTTATTGGTATTATGACTTGGGGATAATTGTTATTAATTGTAGTTCACTTGATTTTATTGGAAGTTTATATTAGGTGGTGGTTGTTATTGCTTAAATTTTAATATATTAATTTCAACTATTTTTAAAATTCCATTATATAAAGCTAATTAACTTAATAAATATAGATTTTCGCAATAGTTATCTACTTAAGCGAGTTTATTATCATCATAGGGCATAATATCAAAGGCATTGTCTTCCTATTAATTTTCAATTATTTTATCAGTTTTAGGTTAATTTCTTTATAATACAGTTCTCGCTTTCTACTTGAAAAAATCCCCATTTTTGTTGATTTTGTTGTTCTCTTTTTATGAGTTTTAAAAGATTTTTGGAGAGGAGACTGTTACATTCTAGTTTGTTGGTTTTTAGAGTACTTTCTTTTTCTTTTTTGCTTTTTCAATGGGGGATTATATCTTGGGTTAAATTATGAAATTTCTGTCTCAATTTTTAAAGTCATATACTGATTCTATATTATTGAAATTTAAAAGACCAATATCGCATCTATAATTTAATAGTATAATTAATTTGCAAGAGATTAAAGCTATTAAAAATTCTTATAATGGGTGATTATAACATAATTTCTAAGAAATATTGTGTATGATTTATTTTAAATTATACATAATATTTTATTCAAACAGCAATTATGATTTCAAAATATTGTATTCTTCTGAATTCTAATAGCAAACTAAAAATAAATACTTTATATGAGTTTTAATTGTCGTTTTCTCTAATTTCCTCCAACTCATTCAATTCCTAGTCATTGATAGCACTTTTGTTATCTTCCCTTTCATCATTATTATCATTAACTGGCAGTTAATTAATTACAGTAAAATCAACCTAATGCTAACTCATTTATTGATAGTCTTCTCTCTCATCCATCAACTTCTTTTTCCTGTTTTAAACTCTGCTAAAGTAACATTTAGCCAATACATATAGCAATAAGTACAGTGGAATAGTTATAAATACGCCAATTAGAACTGGTATTTTAAAAATTTTATCGCAATACTCTGAAGTAATACACTATCGAGACACGCAACATTAATCTTAAGAGGGGCAGTCTGAGCTTTATAAACATCCTTGTGATTCTACTAAACTATTATCATATGTAAAATGATGTACAACTATGAAACTTTTGGTTAATAACACTCGCTTTTATGGGATTTATATATATAATTTAAGAATAACAGCAACCGCGTCTCTTGCTTTACAACTATTTAAAATATCGCATTAAAACTTGTAACAACAGCTGTTTTCACAATCACTATCTGACTGGCAGAAATCTTCATTATTATAAAGGGCTTGTGAAGCAGTTATGTTCAATTGCTGAGGCTGAACCTTTGATATACATATTATTAATAGTAATTCTATTGTTAATAAATGATACTTGGAAGTGTGACCTAATCTTTAAATATCCATTTTTATAATTAATTAATTTCCATTGCTTTCAATAAAAATACCATAATTAAGATTGTAAAATTTGGTATGAAAATTAGAACGTTATAAAATAGCATTTAAATTGTCTAAATTAATATAAATATTATTCAAATAATTTAAAAAACAGTAGATTTTAAATTAATTTGGATATCTTTAAAATAAACAAATCATTTTTTTATTTGACAATAAAAACTTCAAATAAAAATGAGTATGTTAACATTTTCTATTTCATCTCATAGTATTCTTTTAAATTTACATCCATTATTTATGTTCCATACATTTACTTATTATTTAATATGTTCTACTTTATTGACACTATTTTGTTTTAGAGATGAATTTGAGATTAAAGGGCAGTCTACCTGGATCAGCGTAGAAGCCCAAGCTTAAATTGGCTTAAATTATTCCATAATAAAAAAAAAATTATATATTGTATATTTCAACAAAAAATAACAGAAAACTCAATTTTAGTAATACTTAAGGAAATAGCAATCAATAAGCAACGATTTAATCATCTATGAAGCCAAGAGATGTTAGTAACACAGCCTCAAAACTCAATTCTAATTATCAATCGACACTAAATCATGAGAGGCATGTTTCATTTGATAATAAATCCTCAATATATAATGGGAATCATTATTCCACTGCAGCTGCCACTATACATGCAAATATTTTATGTTCATTTATGTCATAATAAATTCATTAAGATTTTATGAAGTTTAGATCGTAAATTTGAAGTTTGTTACAAATCAAGGGAGCAACAGCAAATACGGGCACACTCCTCTGAATGGAATGACTGGGAATACAAGAAAGAAATCCCCAATAGACGCCCAAGTGTCCTCCTCAGCCTACCACTCAATTTACAATAACAACAACGAAAATGATTACGATAACATCCCCACTAAGCTAAACAGTCTGGCTGAGGAATATAAGAAGAGATAATAAAAGATGGATGATAGACTCAAATAGGAAATTGAGAATCACTCTGTCGCTTAAGTTACCAGCAATGGGAAGAACTTAAATGTTAATAACAAGGGTGGAAATGATGCTTTGAGAAAGAAATCTACCTCACCTCTCCATAATAATGAATCATTTGCAATTCATTATTTAAATTCTATACTTTAAAACTCATAATTTAAATGAGGAAAAGAGAGATTCAAAAATAATTGAATATCTTTTCTATGATTTTGTAAAAATCATTTGTAAACACCTAAGCTATAATAAATGACAATGGCTCATCTCAACCCTCAGCTACAGGCAGCAATATAATTGGAAGTGCAACCAATAATTAGAAGTTTTTCAGGTCACAGAGGTCAGTGGCGATGCGTATCAAAGACACCTATGAGAATTAAGTAAATTACTTGGAAGGAGACAAACTGCAACTTATCCAGAAGCTCAATGATAAGTTAAAACTATTTTATAAATATCCATTCCTATATAGATAAAGATATATTTTATGATAGCTTACTGGAGTTGGATAAGCTAAACCAAGAGAAATCTAATTTAAGTAATTTGTTGATTGAGCAATCGAAATTTGTTAGAGATATGGAAAGAGAAACTCAAAAAGGAGAAGATATAAGCGGTGTGGTAAATCCTAAATATTAAATTATTTATACGTCCAAACCACTAAATTATGTTAATTACTAAATGACGACTTGAGATAAGAGCTAAGATCAGAGAAAGAATTGTCACTTTAGCTTAAAGAAGATTTAAAATAAGCAGAATCCGAGAGAATTAGAATCCTCCAGAGAATCCATGAGCTTTCTTAGCTTACTCACGATGGGTAAATACGATAAAGCGACATGAACATTGATTTCACAGTAAAGACAAGAACTTATGAAGATATTTTTAATGAACTCAAGATGAATATTGAAGATATCGCCAGAGTTGAGGGTTAGATTGACGCTCTGAGAGCATAGATATTGGCTATAATAGTAATATTTTACTGAACTAGTTCATCTAATAATTAATCTTCTATTTATAAGAATAGAGAATTAATATTATTACGGGCAATATATTATAACGAAGATACAATAAGAATGTTGAGAGACAAACTGATCAAACAGTGGATGATAAGAGAAGCGTACATCACAAAATTACTTAGCTTTAAGACAAATATGATGAGGTAGTGAGAAATTATTAGAAGGAGAGAATTGACACTCAAAAATATAGATTCAGATTAAATTATAAAGTTTTATGAATATTTTATAAATTTATGGTGAGGACAGATCTTTCTTATATTAATTTTATAAAACTGATGTTATGTAAAGCAGGCACATTAAATTAATAAGTACAAACATCATGCTTGAAAATCTTATTTGATTTATATTCATATATTTAATGAAAATCATTAATCCATAATAATAACATATTTTTCAATAATTATATATATTCTGTATTTAAAATCTAGTGGAAATCTTAAGGAACAATCTATAATCACATTTCGATAAAATCAAAGACCATTCAATTTCAACTAATAATCACAAACGTGGACTTATAAATCTAAGAAACTTATTGAAATAAAATAGAAAAAACAGACTTAAGAGGTTTTTGAATTTATGGTATTCAAACGCTTTGAAACCTATGAAAATGAAAAAATAAAGAATGAGACTCGCTGTGGGACTCAGACATAAGAATCCACTATTATTTATAATAAAAAAGGATTTTATTGATAAAATTTATGATTCTAAAATTGATACAAGTAAATTATTTGCATTCTACAAATGGCAAAATGAATTTGAAATTTCTCAATCTAAAACACATAGAAAAAAGTAAATTATTGTTAAAATGCTCACAGCTAAAAATGATTATCACCTCAGAGCTGTGAAATATCTGTTTACTAAATGGAGAGATGCAATTAGAGTGAAAGAAAATTATAAACAAAAAGTCGTTATCAAATTTTTAACTAAAAGACACAGAGCATATATTGGTAAATATTTTAGTAGATGGGTTGAAATTTCTTAAGAACTTGATAATTAGATAATTTAGTTATTTTTAATAATCACATTTATTTTATTTTGTGTTGATATGCAAGAAATTTTAATTAATTAATCATTTAATTATCTTAGATCCATCTAAACGGATTGGCTTAAAGATTCGCTTTTAAAAGATACCTCAGTGTTTTATTTAGTAATTGGCGCTTGGTAACCACAGATATAAAAGTTAAAAGAATCTCAATTATAAACAGAGCTTTCAAGAACATGAAAACTTTTACTATGATGAGAAAGCAAATGCGTTGTCAAACTTGGAGTATCTTAAGAGAGCAGAAAAAGAACCAAGAAAACCTGATAAAAGCCTGCTTTGATGCAATTAGAGTGAACAAAGAACAAGAAAAGCTTGTGCAAGTCACTCATTAACTCTTAGAAGTAGAGATACCAAGAAGGTAGTAAGCTAATGAAATGATCTCAAAGGTTTCTTAAGTGGATTCTTTGAGATATCAATAATAAGCTGTCAATGCTCTATCGAAATGCTTTGGGAAGAAGCTATTCGCATGTTTCAAAAAATGGTAGCAGTTTACTGAATAAAAGAATGAACTGATTAATACTAAATTGAAATAGAGAATACTAACATGCTATTTAAAATATCTTAGAGATGCATTCACAAGGTGGATTGATTACAAGGGTCATGCTATGATTTATATAAAAGTTCTATATTAATGATTTTTTTATAGTATGATTTAGTATCAGACTGAAATAATCCTTCAAGAATAGGAGTAAATAAAAAACTCGCAAATATTAATAGCCCAATCACAACAAGAAGTTTAAGATAAAAAACAGAGATAATAGTGTTAAAGTAGTAAATCAATTAGAAAAATACTTAACACTGCTTATGAGAAAAGGATTAGAGAACATTTCTTACTATGGAAAGCAAACTTAGATCACAAAAGTTTTGTCCAAGATAACGTAGAAAAAGTAGTTATGAAGCTGAATAGAAGACACAAAAGGCAGGCATTTGATAGATACTGTGCAAAAGTTAAGGAGTTTAGACTTAAAAAACAATACGATATTCATGTAGACGATATGAGGTTGAAACTCAATGAAAAGCTAAAGAAAAAGATCTTCAACAACATTAAATTATTCTCACAGAATCACTTATCCGCCAAGAATTACCTCCGCAGGCTACTTACAAGATTAGATTTATCACTTAAGGAAAACACTTTCAAGAAGTGGCAAAAATATGAAAATTATCAAACAGTAAAAGCTCTGTCAGAACAGTAGAATTTAAAAGTTGAGGTACTTAATGAACTACAGCAAGAAATTTAAGATAAATCTGATGTATTAGAGATTAGCAATCAATAAAATAAAAAGTTTAAGACTGCACTTGAAAATAATGGGAGAAGGATATTGAGGTTGGCTTTTTAGAGATGCTTAGGTAATTCATAGTAATACGGGTTTGATAGATGGGTCTAATACATAAAATATTAACATGCTAAAGAAAGACAAATTCATAGTAAATTATTTTACTTTATTAGATAGATTATAAATAAAGAATTAAGAAAAGCAGTGAAAGTTATTCAAAATTGTATTTTTTTTAAAGCAATTAAGTAAGTTAGTTCATTTATTCAGATACAGTTAAGCTCACGCTTTCAGAACCTGGCACTTGAATATAAAACACGAACTTCAAATTATTTACGAAGATGGCATTCAATCAGAAGAAAACTTAATCCAATAAGTCGAGCAAGAATCAAAGGTGAGCTCAAAGCATTACACAAATGACTCAGACTAGGCTAATGCATAACTAAACAGATTAAAGCAAAATTAGTAGGAGTTAATGCAAAAGCATTAAAATTGCTTGAAAGCTATGATTAATAGAGTTGATAATAAAGACTATATATCAAAGACAAGATAAAAAAAGTAATTAATTATCTTTAAATTTTTCTAATTATTGATAGGAGACTTTAACTCTGTTTAATTTAATCAAAAGATACATACTGTAGAACTGGTTCCAATATGTCCAGAATAGAAAGAGATGCTTAGTTTTAATGGAAAAAGCTATAAATAAAACTCTGTGGTTATAAGGCTTGAAAGCTATTAAAGAAGCAGCATCAGAAAAATCTTATGAAATTTCACAAATAGATAAGTCCTAACTTTATTTTATATACAAATAAAAAGCAAGTATTAAATTATATTTGGGAAAACATAAAAATTCTCATTATTATTTTCTTAGAGAAATATAAACTTTTGATAGTTAAATACTAAAAAATTAAGCTAAGGTTTGCTTTCAGTTAATGGAGAGATGATTGCAAATATAAAGTATAAATTTGGTTTTTTAATATAAAGTTATAAATTTATATATCCCCTCATTAGATTATAAATAAAAGTGCTACAACTTTAAGACCAATATGTAAAAGAAACCAATTAATTAATAAAGAAAAGAAATTAACTTACAACTCTGGTTAAAGATAGAATTTAAGATTAATTGCATGAGAATAGGAAATATATAACACTTTTTGATTGCTATACAGCTTGGAAGCATTTTATTGCTGGTTAGAAATAGCTTAGGACTAAGGATTAAATAAATGAAATAAATTATTTTTTTTGAATGTGAAATAATTTTATTTTTTATTTTAAGGTTCAGGCATATCAAGAGCAAGTAGAAATAAGAGAAAGATAAAGAGCTGTGTTTAAATGGAAAAGAAGGATAGATACTACTAGAAAATTTAGACATGTTAGATAGAAATTGTAGAGAGTATATAACAATAATCTCAAAGTAAATGTGTTTAATGCTTGGCAAGATTTTAACTTTCTCAATCGAGGAGTAGTCAACTCAATTCAATCATTAACAACTATTCTTTAAAACTTTTTTTACTACAGTTTAAATTCTATACTTATCATTTATTTAATATTCTTGATAAAATCTATGTGAAAAGATCATTTAATCAAATTAAACTAAGGAGTGATATTAATTCCTTCAAAATCAAAAGATCAAAGGTTAGAGGTGTGTAACTTCTAGCTGATAAATTATCTCAACTTTTCACTAAAAAGCAATCATAAATCTTTAATGACATGAGAGTGAAGAATTCTTAAAGCAAAAGTCTAAGCATGGGATAGAAAGCTACAGTTAAATTCTATTTAATGAGGAAAATCAGAGTGTATTTTAATCAATGGAAAGAGGAGAGTGAGAGAAAAACTGTTGTATAATTCATGAATGAAGAAGGACCTGTAGCCGTTTAAAATCACATACTCAAGAAAATGCTAAACATTTGCGAATCTAACGATTTACATTTAGGTATTTATATCACAACTTAAAATTTTGTAAGAATTTAAAAGTTTATATAACCTCAAACTAAAAGCATTACAAGACGGTATAAAGAAGAAAGATATAGAGTAAGTTATCATTGAAGATAGAAAGAAATCTATAAGAGGTCTTGAAAAATCAGTATGTAGATTGTTTTGCTATAATGAAGAAATGTATCTATTGCCTAAGTTCTTAGATAAATGGAAGAAGTGGGTTTAATATAGAAAACTTTTTAAGTATTGGCTTAACTATTTGAATAACAGAGCTGACATCAAGAAGTCAGGTATTTTCTGGGCTTTCTAAAAGTGGAAATATATTGACATAGAAAGATACACAGAGCTTCATAAGCAACCTAAAGAGCAGTTAATGAAGATAAGTTGCTAGAATGAAAATAAGATGCAAGACCTTGTCAATAATTTGGGGCTTGCTGATGCTAAAAATTATTATTTTATAACTTATTTTATCTTTAAAGCTACAACCGATGAATTGACAGGGCAAAGAGACCTCTTACTTTAGAGATATGTAGGTTCATAGAGATTAGCACTTTCAGCAATAAACGCTCAAAATGATAAAACATAGTAAAAAGCTCTTTCAAGGTGGATGGATTAAAACTCCAATGCCAACTAAGATTTGTATGAAGACGCTTTGAAATAAAATTTAGCCAAGATCTAAGCTCTTAAAGATCGAATAAAATACTTTGAGAGAAGCAACAACGATAAATATTTAGGTCTTAAGACTTATATTATTTTAGCATATATTACGATCTTGCTGAATAAAACGAGGACCTACGTTAAGGAGCTCTAGACGGCATAGAAATGGCAAAATCCATCGATGATTTAAACCGTGAGCGTGAGAAGTTAAGCGTAGATTTGGCTGATAAAGCAATAACAATTAGGAAGTTACTTGAAGATAATAATAATTTAAGCATCAGACTCAGTAATGCTCAAGATGAAGCTTAGAGTTTAATTAAGTTGTCGTAAATGAAACTTGGTAAGAGCTCTGGAGGATACTATAATAACAACGATGACCACTGAGAATTAAAGAAAGAATTAAAGATTTGCTACAATTTACATCAAAATAAGATATAAATACATTATATAATGTTAACTGTTTATAATCCTATATGTTAATTTAAACCAAATTTGTATTTTAAAGACTACTTTTGAAATGTATTATAAATTATAATTATGATGCTACTTTTTTGAATAATATTATTACGAATATTTAAGGGAGAAAACTAGAAAATAAAGTTGTTGAAGTATAAACTTAATTAAGGAGGGGATGGGATATTGGGATAATGGCACATTGACAAACAATATTTAATTTAATTTTAATTAACCATCCGAATATGAAAAAAATACTTTTATCCCATTTATTTAAATATAATTTCAAGATTTATTAAAGTTTAACTATAAACCTTTAAATCAAAATTGCAGAATTTAATTTTTACTTTTTTAGCAACCCCCCCCCCCCTACTTAAATTGATTTATTAAGGCATCATAAATGATAATGTAAACTTTGAAGAATGCATTTCCGTAGATTGAGTAACTTTTAGTGGAGGACTTTCTGATCTATATGTCGGCAGGTTTGGTATTTGGAGTGACCGCGATCTCAGTAGTTAAGTTCATGAACAGTAGGAAGATAGGCCAAGGGCTTTTGAGGAAGTTGGGATTAAGCAGCGCCAGAATAGGAGCAGATGGAGGGCTCTTTGGGGGCTGTGGAGAAACTTTCGGAGATATGACCACGCCCAAATGTACCTACCAATTTATAAATAATCATGCATATTAAAAGTTGCATATAAAATCAAATTTAAAAAGGTTTACTTAATTGGCAAATTAGTACTTGTGCTAACTTGATAAATAAATTATACTTTAATTTAATTTAATTAATTTCATATATTTGAATTTAAACAGTCTTAATTTATCACCCCTATTTATTCTTTTTGAATGGAATAATATACTAATTATTTTTACTGAACCGTTTAAGCTTCATATATTTTATAAAGCTAAGTCAAATACAAAAACTAATTATTTATTTTACTATAATATTTCATTTGAAAAATCTAAATAAATTCACTTATATCTTGCATAAAGAATAAAAACTTCATATTATATCTTAATTTTCTCTATATTTTATATTATAAAATATATATATCCCCAAAATTTTAGTGAATGCACCTGTTGCAGGATTCAAAAGAAGACACCAACCAAAAAGCCTCTTGACATAAACCACGACACATGTTTAGAGGACACTCCAGAAGGAGAGGAAGGCTGCCTCTGGAAGAACTTTGAGGTTTGGTCATTCTACTGCCCAATTTCCAACTAACTTATCGAGGACCCAGTCATCAGCAAATACGGCCACATCTACAATAGAAAAAGCATCTAAGAATGGATTAAAATCAAAGGCATCTGTCCTTTTTCTTACCAGAAACTTACAAATCAAATATTTAATTTTAATTATATTTATGCAAGATCTAGGTTTTATCTGAAGGATATTTATATATATCCTTTAAATGATGACCTGATTCCGATATACTCCCTGAAAGCAGACATCTATGAGTACAAGAAACGCATCAGATCTTTACAAGAAAAACAAAAGTAGCTTGAGCAAGAATAGTAAGAAAAACTAAAAAGTAGCATAAATTTCAATATATTCTAGAGATTCTCATGATTTCTTTAAGAAATTCTAAAAATTATTATCATTTAGCAGTAATGAAAGTATATTGAAAGCTGAGGAAGATGGCAAGTCTGCGGAAATTAGTTCCATTTCTCCACTCAGCAGATCCACTCAGTAATGATTACAATATTCTTGATATTAATTATAAAAATATTTATAATTTATTAATTGTATTTTAATCAAGCAATAATAGAAGTTATGATAACTTTTGCCCAAGATAAATATTTATAAGCACCCTACCTTACTCAGGATGAATAACTCACTATTTTGAAATATACTTTTTGAGGGGACTAATATTAATTCTTGAATTAATATAAAAATTTTATGTTAAATTTTTTTAGAAAACTATATAAATTTAAAAATATTTTGTTGTAATTTCAATGAATTTTATTTTAATATGACAATTAAAAATACTTTAGAAATGACAAAATGGTCTTTAATCCTAAATATCTGAAAAGTATTGATAATTTATAAAAGATTATAATATTTAAATATTTTGATAATACAACTCTAATTACATAATTTTCAAAATATTTTGATAAAGTGCTTAAGGCAAATTATTTTTAATTAAAATTAGATTAATCTAGAAAATATAACTAATTTTGATGCTAAAATTTTTAAATAATATATTTATATATTGAGTTTCATAGAACCTTCCATTTTATGAAATAATAATCTCATCTAAATAACTAGTAGAAATATTTTAAAATAAATCTTATACTTATTAACCGAATATTTTATAAACTTCAAGTTCTATAGGCTATAAGGTTTATGAATCAACAAAACTATAGAATTAATTAAGGAATACAATAATATAATAGTGATAGGGGGACAATCTCAAATTTAGTTTAAAGTACTAACAAAATATAATTGGGCGAATTTGATCACAATCTTATACATTTAACAATCAAGATGATATATGGAAATTTAAAGTATAAATTACAAAAAGGAGTTTTTCGACTTAAAATTTTTAAAAGTTAAAATTTCTATGGTTTATTTATTAGAAAAATAGCTATCAATAAATGTAGCCTTAAAAATAATAAAACTAATTAAATGAAAAAAATTTGAATCCCAGATAAAAATAAATTTAATTTATCAATTATCCGATTAATTACTTTTATTAATTACACATATTTACAGTGAGCGCACAAGACGACTAAAAATAAAGATACTTGCACTGAAATTTGTGGAGATAATAGAAGAAAAAATATTAAAAAAACACATATTGAGAAATCCTCATTCAGTAGTTGGAGAAAATTGGTATTTCAAAACCAGTATCAGGAGCAATATGATCTGGTGTACTGTAATACTCAACTAAAATTTGAAAACCATTAGGGAAGGTAAATATTTCTAAGAATACTTATTCCATATTTTATAATTAATGGCCCCTATTTATTATCAATATGTGTAATTAATAAAAGTGATTATTATATATAGAGATCTCTAATTAAATTTTGATTTCTTTATTAATTTCTCTTGCCTTTAGCGATTCTCTCTTATCCGATGAATTATTATTATTATTTTATTGAAAATATGTTTTGAATTTACTTAATTTTGCATGAATAATAAATAGTTAATAACTGATACTCACATAAAAATACTCACTACTATCATTATTGTTAAATATATTTAATTTAGAAAATAAATAAATTTATATATAATTATTTACTAAAGTTTTATAATCTCATATATGGCATTTGGGTAAGTATCAATAAAATTACCAATCTAGGACGATTAAGATTAATTCTCGATTCGTTATCATTTTAAGAGCTAAAAGGATTTAAATAAGTTGAGTAAAGTGTTTAAATTATTAATTATAAAAATATTAATCAATAAATTATATTCTTATCATATTCTCCATTTAGTTTTTGTGTTCCTTATCTTTAATTTCAAAGTGCTATTTTGAATAAATAATATATTTCGCACTGTTAGTTTTAAAATGCCTATCCTTTTTTTAATTTTGAATTATAGTTTTTATATTACTTAAGCAATAATATAAGACATAAACTATTTTTTTGTATTTTGTGTTAGCATTGTAAGGTATAATTTAATTTACTAGAATAATAAATATTTATCAATCACAAATTCAAATTTAAATCTTAATCAACATTGATAGATTCTATTATATATATTTTTATTTTTTCTAGATAGATAATGAAAATGAGGATGTGGGATAAGGGCAATGATAGAAATATAAATATATATTTGACTTGTGTTCATTTATCTGTGATATTAGGCTTTTGGTTACTTGTTTGAAACTTTATATATTTTTGAATTGTAACTTAATATAATTTAAACTAGGTAATTCAACAGACCCCAAAATATTTTCAATTAGATTATTGTAGTTAACTAATTAATTAATAATAATTAAAGAGATAAAATGGGGTAAAATTAATTTATTAAAAAATGGCATAAGTTTAATAAAACTCAAGATAAAAATTAGTAATGTAAAAAGATAATTCCTTGAAATAAATTGTTAATTTAGTAAAATATAGGGGATTCATGAACTTGATTTTTTTCAAATAGTTTAATTTGACTAATCGTGATTTAAAACTTGATTTTTTTATAGATATAATTTTAAATTGAGATATCTAAAAATCTAAGTGACTAAATACACAAAAGAATATTTAAACTTTATTTATTTACAACAATTGGTTATATATAACTTAGTAAAATTTTGAAACTCATGTAAAACTTAAATAAAAATAAAGCACATTTATCCTTTCCTATATTATCTTAATCAATACTTAGAAATGAATCTATATAGGATTATTGAGTATAGAATAGTAAGATCAAAAATAGAGATGATTTATATAGTTGCTCATGATTAAAAATTATAATTAAGATGATGAATATCAGTTCTAATAACTCTACTGCAATTACACAATTAAAAAACATCAAAACTCAAGAGAAATATAAAATTTTATTTGATATGAGATAATTTATATAACACAAGGCAGCAACATGACAATCCAGAATTTCTAGATAATACGAACAATAAACAAGGGTGCTTTCGCTCAGGTATATGAAGCTCTCGACACAATAACCAAGAGAACACTCGCTCTTAAAATTGTAAGTAAAGAAATTAAAAAATTACGGTACTAATCTCAAATTAATTTAATCGTTAAAATAATACTCTAATAAAGGTTTTCCAAAATTTATAGTTTTTAATTTAGAGTGAATTTTTTATCTCAATTTTTATTTTGGAATCTGACAATGTCTTTGTCGAACGTCTGATACCTCGGTCTTTTTAACAATCTATATGTTTAGTAAAAAATGGACTAAAATTATTAAAATTATTCAATATACATGCGCATATTTTTTAAACATTAGACTAGATGTTTTATACAGAAGTAAAAATAATGAAGTCACTCAGAAAATATAAAATATCAGGTAGGTATTATAAAATTGTTCTACATGAGCGAGCAGGTTTTAATTTACTCGCATTCATGTTCCAAGAAATTTCTCGGTTTAGTCTTGGTTTTCATAACTCATTTTATATCAGGCTTTCCTCAGCTACATTAGTACGGATCTATTGATGAAGATTTTGGATTCATTTTTACTATAAATTACTATAAACAAATTGTATAATTATTGGAATTCCTCTTTAGATTTAAATGCAATTTTTTTATGTTATAATGAATGAAATTTATAAATTAACATCTCCTCATTCTTTTGACTAAAATTATATTAAAGCTTTCTTGTTAAAATAACAGATTTTACAATTTTATAAAAGTATAAAACAGTTAAAACATGAATAAATATTTATTAATTTCATTGCGATGGAGCTACTAGGGCCTAACTCATTAGAGGTGCTTCGGAAAATAGAGTAAAGAAAATAGAAAGAAAGATCTTACGGACTCCCACTCGCTTCAATTATTGCAATTGCTGTAAAACTGGTAAGATTCTTCTACTCACATGTCTTATTTTGCGTTCATTTACACCGCATTTAATTCATATTTCCTATTATATTGTAATAATAGAAAGAGATTTATATAGTAATATAATTGAAATATAATCCTATGTTTTCTTCATATTTAAATATTATAATGTGTACAGATCGGAAGTTTACAAGGAATGCAATAATTAATAAATTTATTCTGTAATTTATAGAATTCAACTGCTTATTAGATTTAATATAAATTTGCATGAAACAGGGTATTTGCATTCGGACGTGAAACCAAACAATCATAATACCCATAGAAAACTATAATTACTTTTCATTATTTAAGTTTATATTTGTTGAATTAGTTATTTCAAATTTAATAAAATAAATTTAATTTTCAAGTTTGAAAGGGTATTTTAGATTTAAATGTTGTTTTCGAATAGTATTCCGAAATAGAAGACTTTTTAATGAAAATATAGGATTAATTTAAATGGCAATATATTATTGATATTTTAAGTGTAAATTTTGTGATTAATTAAAAATTTTTCCTTCTTGATTAACGAGGTCTTGTGCAGCTAAATGATAAAGCGTAGGTGTATCTATTGGATTTCGGACTCTCAGAAACCTACCTTAATCAAGATGGCTCACATATTCACAAATAAATTAAAAAATTATATAAGTGCTTCCTTTTTTTAAAATCGATAATCCTAATAAAATATATAATATCATTTTAATTTTCAAAGTAATAATATGATTATGATTATAACATAAATCAATAAATTACCTCAATTTCATTTTAATAGTATTTTATTGTCATAATAATTTTTATTTTCAAAATGTATCTTATAATTATTTATAAATGCCAGACTATCCTAATAATATTTTTCTGTTTAAATTGGTTAAAATAATCGTATCAAAACCAAATAGAAATTTAAATCATAAAGAGCTTAAAAATATTGAATTTTACAACATCTTTTTAATTGGATAAAGAGAAATAAAACAATACCATTTTGAAATATATAAAACTGCTCTTACAGTGAGTGCATTATAATGAAAAGTAATAAAATTGAATAAGAATATCTCAATATTTAAGATGATATGAAATAGTAATAAAATTAAATTTTTTCATATTCTTTTTATTTTTCTTTTAATTTGATAAAAAAAATTACAAGAATATTTAAAATGATTTAGTACGACAAAATAAACCGTCAGCTAGGAAATAAATTCTTTATGAGTCTAAGTTAACTCAAGAAGAATGGTAAGTAATTCTAATATAGAAATAGTACTATACTTAATTCAATCAGAATTTTAACTTATTTGGAATATTATCGCATTAATTTGATGAGTATATAAAATGGGTAAATTATGTTGAGATTAATATGATTAAAATGAATTTATAATGGAATACTAAAAATATAATGTTTGTGTGTTTATAGTATCTAGCAGAAGAGATGACCTTGAATAACTTATCTACACTCTCATATTTCTGACCAAGGGCGACTTGCCGTGGTCACTTAAGAGGAACTACTCTACTTAAGATATCATCAAGGCTAAGAGCTGCAATCGAGTTATTGACATGCTTTTTGATAATATACCTTGTAAGTTTATACTAAAATTTTGTTTTAGAATAATAAGAGTATTGAAATTGACGGTTTCATTAAAGGGGGGGGGGGCAAAATTAAGGGTAATTATTTTTATTTTCTAAGTTATATCAAACAGAAATCACAAAGCAAACTAATCTTATTAAATATATAGACTAGTTTAGATAGGCCTATGACTATGTGAAGAATCTTGCTTTCGATGAAAAGCCTGAATATCTCATGCTACAAAATATCTTCAAATTATATAATAGATAAAACAAACAAGCTGGCTTATAAATTTAAAATCTTCAGATCCATGCTTTAACAATTAACTCCTGACGTTTTAGCCAGGTCGACATTAAAAAGACCATAGATATTAATATATTTTATGATTATCTCCTAAGTATTTCCAAAATACCTATAAAATATCTAACATTAATAAATAATTTTTTAGATCGTGACCCCCAAGGAAATAGAAGACATTTTTGAATATGAGAGAAAAAGAACACATTCTTTAAATGAATTCAGTCTTAATTTTAAAGCTGGTAACTAATATCAATCATAATACAACACTCGTCAAACTCCATTATTAATGAAATCTTAGACTACTGCATTTGACTGCACCTTCATGCCTGAGTATTAATTGATGAATTTTATTTTTACTTTTTCCCCATAAACGCTTAATAGAGTAATGCATTAGCACATCAACATAAATTTCACCTTAGAGTCAAAGTCAATTCACCCGGATGATGCCAACGAATTACACACCAGAGCAAGGAACCCTCATACCACATGCCAATGCAATGTAAATGAGAACTCATGATCCAAAGGACAAGGACGGGCTAGCCACTAATCTCAATGTATAGACTAGTGACGATTTCAGAAATTTAAAACTAAACTAAATTTAATGGGAGGGGTGGGTTGGCTATTCAAGTAACTCTCCTCATTAAAAATAGCAAAATGACTATATTTATGAAATTGCTTGAATGAAGAGCAAAAGTTCAATAAGTAGAGTAACTTAAATTACTCAGAGCAATCAAAATTGAGTGCAAGGTCAATGACTACAAACGCCTCTCAAAACACCGTAAAGAATCAATTCACTCCTCAGTAAATGAGCGGTATGGGTTAACGAATCTTCCAGAGTCCTACTTTTTCATCACCGTAGATCAATTAAAACATCTTTTTCCCATTTAAATATTTAAGGCATTACACTTTTACATGGTTCTTTTTTATAAGTACTAATCTCAAATGCAAGTCAATCATTAACCGGAGCTTCACCAAACATGTATTAAGGGTACATGACTGGGGCAATGGGAATGGGCTACGCTCCAGTAGGCTGCCTCCATAAATAGATAGTTTTAAAAGTTTTAACACCTAGAACTTACCTTTAATTTTATATTTCTGCGGCGACGTAGATATGAGCCGTGAGGAAGAGTGCGTGAGAATAGAGTAAGAACAGGGAGCTGATGTAGCAAGTGACGAAGTTCCCACTAGTCGCTACTAGCAAATGTACACTAGATAAGCTAAACCCATGGATCTCAGAAATCTCAGAAGAGGAGCTTTCCAATGAACATCCTCAGCTTTTCATCCCATATTTATATTATAATATTTTCATAAACTCTTATAGTATGTATTTAAAATAAATGGATATTTTCATACATATTTTTAAGTATAATCTTTATAAAGGTGATACAACTTATATTCTTTGAATGAATGAGATTGGATGTTTTCAGATAAAAAATTTCATTATAGTAATATAACAGTAATAATTTAATAATTACAAGAATAATAAGAAACAACAAGGGAACATATCTATGAAAGACTATAGGCTCAAGTTCAGGAAGAGAAACTTATTCCACATTATTTAATAGACTAGGCTACCTCCAATATTGTAAAATATTTATGATTACAATATTTTAATAAATACCACTCATTTGTATAATCAAATTAGTTATTGCAATAAAAAGAGGAACTACATTTTAATTTACAATTTAGAAAAGAAAGGACTCTAATGAGTTTATCGAAATATATATTTAAGTACGCTTTTTATTTTAAAGGACATGATTAACATGAATAAGGTAAATAAAAAACAATTTTAATTTTATCTCATTCTTTTAAATAGAGTCTTGAATTTAAGTCTTGTTACACTAATATTTAGAAATTGTCTCATTTTTTTATTTTTCTTATTATTTAATTGCCTACTATAAGAAATATATTAAAGTGATATGTAAAAGCTAAATTATTTTTATCACTATTTAACTAAAAAGAGGCACCCAACTTGATTAAATTTAATATGAATTTAAGAAACTTAATTTAAAATGTAGGCAGTCTCTTTCCTACTACTATAAAATTATATATCTTAGACTATGGAATACAAATTATTCTACAGACTTTCTATTAAAATTTTTAATAATTTAAACACTTAATATTTCAAGGTATAATTTACATACAACTTTTTTTCAATAAATAAAATTAATAAATTAAATAAGAAATTTTTAGTAAATCAGAATATATCTTGTTTTAAGTTTTGATTTAATATAAAAATACACACCCATAAATAATATTTTTATTAAATATAGTAGTCAGTTTACAGACTCATGATTATTCTTAAAAAATATATTCACTAATGAAGTTTATTATATATTTATATTTTCTATTTAATCTATCTAGTCATTAATATATTTATTAATTTAACCAAGCAAACTTGTAATTGTGCAAAATAAATGAAAAAGAAAAATTGTGAAATTTATTGGCATTTAAATAAAAATAATCCAACTCGCATTTAATGATTATACAATGAAAGCAAAATGAAATGAAAAAATATGATTGATATTTTTCACTCTCAATTACTTTCAATCATAAGTTTGAGCTAGACTATGTATATTTATTTTATTTAGTATTTTTAATAAAATTTATATAGTAAGAAACTGTTAACTTCTCTCTTTTTAATAATTTTAGACTATGTATGTGAATAATATGACAAGCATCTTTATAAGGCAATCTCTCACAAGAACTGAACTGAGTTTAATTGGAAGTGAGACATGAGTTCGAGGCCCTTGCCAACGCAGTTTGTGAAGCAAGTGCTCTCTGAATCTGCGATCACGGGGGTGTCGAAGAATTGGAAGCATGGCTTCACGCATTTTGCGCCGATGTCTATTTGATACTTCATTAATTCACTAGTGAATTAAACTTAGAGTATTAAGAATATTAAAATATAGATTTTAATTTGATATTTAAGAACTTGACATAATAAATGCTATGTATGTTAATGAATTTTCTTAAATGAATATGCTATATACAAGATCAATAATAAAATACTAAAAATTTTAATTAAGGTTTAGGTCTATTGGAGCTTTTGTTATTGATTAAGCTGGTAAGCGGCTGGAATGTACTGAGAGAAGTCGCCATCTTTTTGCTCTAAGAATTCCTTGACAAGTTGAGACATTGTTTTATTATTGAATTATTTATTATTATTAATCAATTATTAATTACATTTCTATAATTCACAAAAATGCCTAAAATTCATAAATTTAATGGAACAAATTTATCCGTCATTAGTATAATAATTATTAATCGATAAAAAATTTTCAATTTACACATGTGAACAAAAATTTATAGTTAACATAATTACAAAATAGAATGACTAGAAAACATTAAATACAAATCTATTTGAAATTCACTTTTTTAGAATAAATTACATATATAACAATTCTTCATTTCTTTGAATACTATTTTTTCTCACATCTAATGTTTCTTTCTATATTCATCAATGGCACTTTTAAGGGCGAATGCTGGAAATATGTCATTAACCGTCAATTTCTAATTGGTGAGGGGACACGTGCCTTTTCTCTAGATCCAATCAATTATCACTTTCTTTTCGAAACAGTGGCCGTAGATGGTCATTACAGGTTCAATCATGATTTGCTGAGAGATTGGGCATAGGAATGACTCCAAATCGTCAACTGTTGTGGCACTACTTTGATTTATGAAATTTAATTTCAATTTATTCTTAATATGGAAGTAAAAATTATACCCCCCCCCATTTATTAATGAAGCATATATCAACTGATTTATTGATTGAGAGACTGCATGTTTGAATCGTTATTACTCAAAATGCTATTTTAATTCGTGTTTTATTTATTAGCTTTATTTTTGAGGTTTTCTTGCCTCTCTCTTTCATATGGGTTATCTGAATTGCCATCTATATAAAATTTGAGATTCAGAATCCTTCACTTAATTTAAACATGTTAAAACATAATCTTTAATTAGGCATATGGTCAGAAGATTACAAAATAATTGGTAAGAAATGGTCAGTTTTAGAGGAAACTATGAAAATTTACTAACTTTATTAGTTTTGAGATTTTTAATTAAAAAAAAAATATAGAAAATAATCATGAATAACTGTATATAGCATAAGATTTTAAGAATGATTTGTACTCTTCTTAGTTCGTCTATTTTTCTGAAGATGGTTTGCTGTATGTTTCATCCATTTTCTTGGCGAAGAAGTATGAGCCTATGCCGACTGCTGCCGCAACTAATATTCCTTTATTAGTGTTTGCTTTAAGAAATTATATTATATTCATTAATAACTATTATGTTACATAATAGCCGAACTAAATCGTATTTTATAGGAAATTCAACTTTAAATAACATATTTCTTTGATTATAATTTTATTCAAATCTTCTATAATAGTGTGAATTAATTGATCTCTATTTATTTTACTGCATTAAAAATCTTAAAGATAGAATTTTGGCAAAAACAAATATTGATTAAGATAGTATAATATATCGAAGAATTTTTATTACTCTTTTGTTGGGGGAAAGTATATTAAACGCTGATTCTAAAATAAACCAATTTTAATAATTTTAATAATTAATTTCACATATTCCTTTAAAATTATACTTTAGTAATATAGTTTTATAGTATTTTTTTTTAAAAATTAATTCTAATGATATTCTCAATTAATTAATATAATTAAACTCCAATAGTCAGGAGAGCTCCCCCAAGACCACCTCCACCACTGTTAGTGTTTCTCTCGTTGTTCTTTTCTTTCTTTTCCATTTCTAATTGCACTTGCTTTAATTTTCTATTTAATTTATTACAATTTTTGATCAATTAAAATTTATGAATGTTTTTATCTTATAAATAGACAATTAAAATATTATTATAAATATTTGGTATTCGAATGCTATTGAGTATTTGAAAATTTTTTGAAATTGTCTGATTTCGTGGGTATCAATCAGTTATTTATAAAAATAAAATACTAAAATATATCCATATCATTGCATTTTATATAAAAATGGATACAACTACCTAAGAATAATCACCTTCTTATGAGGTTTCAATTTCAGAATATCAATTCCTCAAGGATTATTGTAAATTGATAAATATGGATAGATCTGTGATTTATGAAGGAGATGATGAGCTTAATATGTCTGAGAGGTTTTCACTTGAAGAACAGACTGAGATATTGAGGGAGATCGTCAGAAAGCACACTCATCACATACCATTTCAAAATACACATTTACTGCTTAAAGATAAGCCTGTGAATGTTATGACTAAAAAGGCTATTTATTATAGAATGATCGCAGATAAATAGGATAATATTTAGTTAAAGTTTTGACTTGTAAAATATCTTGAAAATATCATGTAAATAACTATTAATTAAATAGGGTGGCTGTTGCTATGAATAAGCCTCATTACTATATTTTATTATGAAAGACCTTGGCTTTGAGATTTACAGAGTTTTAGCATATGAAAAAGAAGAATTTAACAAAGATGCGCTTCAGCCACACGCCTTTAACATAGTTAAACTTAGCAAACTAATTCAAAATGATATAATTTAAGTATAATTATTATGATACTGATGCTACAGAGGATATTATGAAAACTCAAAGTTAATATTATCTTATAGACTGCGGTTGGGGCTACAATTCTTTTAGTCAACCTCTGCCCATTAATTTTACTGACCCAGAGTAAATTATCCACTTAGGTGAATTATTATTATTTTAAAAGTAGAAATTAATGATTTAATTCATTTAATAGATCTTAAATAAAGACTTATACTTCAATTATTGTAATTTAATTAGGTAACAATGAGTCATATCGCTTGACTTTGAAATCTGATGAGAATTACGCCATTTTAGAATCCTTTATGAATGATAAATGGACTCTCTACTATACATTTTCACTTCCCTTTTAAGACGCTTCTCAAGAACTGATTGAATAGAACTATTTCCAATTGACTTAAACCGACGAATTTTACCCAGTGAAAGATAAATATTTCAAAATTGGCTCTCCAGAATTTGAAACAATTCCTACAGAAAATAATACAGACACTTCAAAAATCATTCATAAAAGATCTCAATTTTACTTTGAATTAGAGTCACATGAGGGATTTTATAAGTTATTTGAGAATGGAGAAATCACTCAGAAGGTTCAATATACAGACTATGAAACATTCAAGAGAGATATAGTGGCCAAATATGGATTTGCAATGCCTAATTTGAAAGAACTTAAAAATAAGCAAAATGATTAATGATATTTATTTTATCTTAATATTTTATCTCAATATATTTTATTATTGTATTCTATAAAAACCGATTTTAATTAGGGTTTATTCGATATTTAAGTTTGTAATGTATATAAGATTAGTGTATGAGAAGTAAAAGTAATTAAAAATTAAATTTTTTAATAAGTAAAAAGATAGACATAATAAAACAGTAATTATCTAAAACCTTAATATAGGCATGTATTTCCTTAAATTCTCCTCATTTATTAAGAGCTTCTTACTCTTTTTATTGTATAACGATAGTGCTCGGTTCTTCTCAGGAACAATCGGTGTCAGTCTCTAATAAAAATTCATATATATTATTATATTTTTGGACGGGGGGAGTTTCCTCCTGCAAAGTTTATATGAATCCAAATGAGGAAAATTTCCAACCCCGAGATAAAAATGTGTATTTCTTATTTTTTGTCAAAATCTATATTATAAAATTATGATTCAAATAATTAATAATCTAGCATTTAATATGATTTCTACTATAAAGATATTAATGAAATTCACATTAATTATTTATAAATAATTAAGTAAGCATTTTAAAAATTTATAATTAGACAAAGAATACAATATACACCTTGAAATTTACATATTTAAAATATATAACATATAGTTATGGTAACTAAAATTCGGATTTGTATGTTTCTCAAATTTATATTACCATTTAATATAAATTTAAATGTTGGGGCAAGAAACTTTCCCCCCCCCCATAAATTTATATAAATATATTTATTTAGATATTTTTATGCATTTAAATTAATAGATTTGGATGTGTAATGTTAAATTGCTGATATAAAATAAGATACTACGCATTTAATTTTTTTAATTTATTATACATAAATTATATATTTTGATGATAATTTTTTGTATAAATTAAATATTATATATATAGCATGATTGCACGGTTTTGAATATGTCCCGTTGCACATGTCATCTCATTGAGAAGGAAGTATTAATGATAATTACAAAAATATTTATTTAATAAAAAAAATTAAACCAATTTATTTAAACACTTCTATACAATTCTTTTCAATTCCTCAAATATTCCATCATAAAATATAAAATTTAATATTTAAAGCAAATATTTATTCATAATTAATAAGTATTTGTAATTTTTTTAATTAATTTTTTATTTTAATTAAAATTAATCAATTAGATTTTCTCTTTAAAATTATCAAATTTGCTTTGATATCTATGAAATTAATTTTCTCCTCTGAAATTTATAAATATGTGAAAATAAAATATGAAATAGTAGAAGTTAAATTAGCTGAAATAAATTAATTTATTAGAAATAATATCAGTTGATTTTTAATGGAAAAGAAAGAGTATTTGGTTGGAGTCACAATTATCGAGGGAAGGAATCTTAAAGGCAAAGATGCAGCAGGAACCTCTGATCCATTTGTTAAAATTAGTTGTGCAAATCTACCTGCTTAAGTAACTATGAAAAAGTATAAAATTAAAACAAGAAATTATTTAGAAGCAAATAGTTCTGTAATTTAAAGGTCATAATTCAAGAAACTATATCCATATAATTAAAATGATCATTATAAAAAAAGTATAAGGCTAATACGGTGGTGTGGAATTAGTCATTCACATTTTCTGAGCTGTTTATGAACTAGCATGAACTAGAAACTTTTGAATTGATAATTGAAGCATTTGATTACAATGCATTGATGACAAATGAGTTGATTGGCTATCATTCTATTGGTCTCTCTACACTCTATAGAAACTTAAATCATGAATTCCACAGACAATGGGTGACGCTGTTCAACCCTGATGTTCCTAATGAAATATAGGGGTTTTTATAGATTTCATGCTTTATTGTGGGATAAAACGAAAGACCACCAGCACATGCTTAAGATCAGAACTTTTTGGATGATGAAGAAGACGTTGATGAGGATGCACTTTAAGGTATGTCTGAAGAATAAAAGATAGAAATATTTAATATGCAAAATTAAATTAGATGAAGTATGTACTTATTAACAAAATAATTTAAGATAGCTTAGATGAAAAAGAAGCAAGGGTTATTTATACTTTCAGAACCCTAAATGGCACGAAAAGGTTACCAACTTTCTGTTAACGTTCTTAAAGCAGAGGGACTACCTTAATGTGACAGCTCAGGCGTGTGTAACTCATTTATCTCAGTCAGATGTGTGGGAGCTGTGCAAACTTCTCGAATAGTTGAAGAAAACTATAATCCCATGTACAATAGTAGACTTTGCTATCCGGTCTGGCAACCAGTACTAAACGATAAAATAACAGTAAGATGTTGGTCTAAAGTAAACAGAGGCTCAGATGTATTTATAGCCAATGTTCCAGAGTACCCATCAGCTTTTGATTTCTTCAATATAAGTAAGATTATGTCAAATGATGGGAAAATGAGATCTACCTGGTTCAATCTTTATGGAATACATCCCCTTGAAAGAGGGTGGTTCTCAAGTAATAAAGCAATTAAAAAAGAAGGATCTGTCTATCTCGGTAGAGTATTGATCAGTATGCAGCTAGCTCCTAACGATAAACCTTAGTTATTTGGTACAGTCGCATAACCTGCTAAAGAGCCAATTTCATAAAAGTTTATGCTCTGGGTTGACACTTATGACTTGGTAAATTGTGAAGAAGCAAACGGAAACAATTTATGGGTTATAGCAACTATTTATTATCTAGTTTTTATTACTATTGGCTCATATCAATCAATAAAACACTATGCAAAATACAGAGACTCAACAAATAGTTATACCTGGAAGAAGGTTTCTGTTAAAACTGTCTCTGTAGATTATCCACAGGATTTGAAGCAAACTCCAGATATAATTATAAATGTGTACTCTGAGAAGACTTTCAAAGGGGAATATCGCCTTGGCTATATAAGAATTCCAGCTAGAGAATGTAGAAGAAAGAATCCCTAGCCATAATGGTACAGATTGAAGAGTCCTCTTAATGATAAGACATGCCCTGGTATCATTCTGATGAATGTTCAATATATCTGGGAAGGAGCAGACATCGAGAGGTTCTTTTTTTTATATATTTTGTTAATGTTCCCCAAACAAAGAAGTGTAGAAGGAAGCTATAGAATTTTTGCATAAATTTTATCAGGCTACGACCTTGCTCCTTAATACAAAGAAGATCTACTAAATACAAAGATAGACATAAAAATAGGAAATGTTGCTGTGCAAAAAGAAGGCATTACTACAGAATCTTTACTGGGAAGATTTCCATTGTGGAATACACTTAAGGTTAAAGATATTGTACTCGATAAAAACTTGCAATTTGCCTCTGATATGCGAGTGCTTTTATATAATTGTTCTAAGTCTCTCATTCTTAGGCGAGATTCTTATTAAATTTTGATAATTAGCATTCAAAATTCATTATATTTTAAAATATCATGAGATTAACAAGAGGTGGTGGGAGAATTTTGTGTGCCAATTACTTCAATCAGCAAGAAGCTTTACTCGAAACCTTAATTCTTCAATTTGATATCAAATGATGGCGATTTTCAAGGATAAATCCTAGCAAGATTTTTCTTGAAAGAAATTGATCAAAAGAAAAAGAAAGATGATATAAGTGGACTGCTGGAAGAGTTCAACTAAATCACCAGAATTGCTTTTAAAGTGAATATTGCAATTTCATTGTTTGGACTTAGAAATCTGATTTATTTTGCTAAGAAGCCTATAATCACATTTAAGCTCACAAATGATCCTAATAAAAGAGAGTTGGTTGTTAAATTATATATTATTTTAGTAGCATATATAATCTATGTTAAATTCATAGTTTCAATTAATTTCCAAATTAGATGAGACTTTAGATTCTAAAAACCCAAACTTCGGAAATATCATTCTCTTCAAAGATGTAGAGCTGCCCTTCGAACCCCTCCTCTGGCCTCAACTTGAAATTTAGATAAAAGACGAGGGCAACATGTTTGGACTTGGTGGATGTGAATAATGCTACACTATAATACCAATTTTTGAATTTGCTGAGTTTTTGAGAGAAGAAGACATCAGGTTTGGTTTGAGTTAATTGAACAAAAACCAAAATAAAATCAGCTTAATAATAAATTAATAAATAAGTATATTAATTAGTTTATAGAATTATTATTAGCTTAGTTCAGAGATAAATAAATCCAATGAAATATTATCAATAATAACTGAAGGGATCTATTAATAAAACTCATGAAGATGATATGAACCCCACTTAAGCTCTAAATATACAAGTAAAAGTTTTTTCTAATATTAGTAAAAGATTTATAGCAACAAAAATATAAGCGATATTCAAAGATTAATTTCGATTTTTATCCTCTTTTCAAAGAAAGCAATTTATACAAACTATAGATAAAAAAGTAATATGAATAATATAAAATATTTATGATTAAATTATTTATTTTCTAAAAAAGTTACAAATTTTCTTTAAACTGATTCATTTATGAAAGGGATATAATTATTGATATATTATCTTATTTTAATAGATATGTATGAGGCTGCTCAACATCAATATATTTATTAAATAACTAAAAAGAGAACAGTAATTTTATTAAATTTAATAATATATATATAAATATTAATTACAAGAACACTTTTTAAATATATATATGATAAATTAAAAAATAATCAATTTTAAATAAAGTTTGACGTTTTAACTGAAGAAAGAATCAGAGAGAATTCAGATGATGAAGATATTACAAAAAATATAATGCATTTTTTTAATAATTGATTTAAATTTTAAAGATTTAAACAGTACGAATGAATTTGGAATGAACATGGTGGGAGGCATGTTGATTAAAGAATTTGATTAATCAATGGACCTTGAGAACTAACTCTACATAATAGTTACAAAATATATAAATAGAATACAAATTGTTTTCTACAGAGGAGATGACTCTCAAGACGACGATGACGATGAAGACTAAGACTAAGTTGACGCAAGAGACATAAAAATAGATTTCAAAAAGCGTCAAAGCAAGAGAGGCTTTGATGAAAAAGATATTAATAAACGACCATCGAATGCTCTGGCTAGTGGCAGCAAGGTGTTTGATAAGAGCAATTAAGACACTACTGAAGAGCTTATGAATCAGAAATTCAGGAGAAATAGCTCAAATATTATAATTTCATATAATTCATATAAAAGCATTAACTAATGTACATTCATGATTTATTGTTTAATATTAATTTGATGAGAAATAACAAGCAAGACTATGCGAATACTAACATCAATGTAGATATGAATAATGTCATTGAAGTTGCTTGCACTGTCCAAATGAAGTAAGAAGAAGAAAGAACTAGACAGGCTAAAATTTATTAAATCAATTATTCAAATTAGCTAAATAGTATTAATGATATGAAATAAGAATAATTATAGTTTAAATTGCAGAATTAGAGAGAAAAAGTGATCAATTAATGCTATAGATATAGAGTAGTCAAAACAGAGTAAAAAAGGAGAGAAAGAAAAACGAGTTATTAGAGATTAAGATTATTTAATCTTTATCATTTCCCAATTCGTTAATTTTTTACTCATTTTACATTAATTTTTTCATGAATTACTAAAAACAATTAAGAATATGATCCAGTAGCTAAATGAAGAAAAAATGAGTGAGTAAAAATTCTGGGGTTATGTGATGGACGACTAGCAGGAAGAATTTCAATATGGTAGAGAAGTAATCAGGGAGGGGACATTTGAGAAATATTTGAAACTCCCCTATAGATAATTTCCATTATTTAGTAACACTTATGGTAATGGCAAAACTGCTCAAGTTGGGTAAGTTATATTGTTAACGAGTTCTTGTCTATTTATTAGACATTTTATATGCCTAAATTTTCTAGATAAATATGTTTGTTTATAGAGGCATGTTGAGAAGTGGGTAGTTGACTGGTGCTAGCTTAAAAGCTGCTATAAGAGTGAGAAGTGTGGATGACGATTCAAGCGAAGAGGGGTCTTCGTCTGATTCAGAGGACCAACCACAAAATCATGATAAAAAGAAAGGCAAAACTAATTCATCAATGTTATTATTTAGTAGAACTTATTCTATAAGATATTCGAAATAGATAATTTTAAATATAAATAACTACTCCTGGGATGGAAATGGAATTTGATGATGATGAGAAGTAAAATAAAGACATTGCGGATCATCAAAAATAAGATGAAGACAGGGAGACAGCACTATTAAAAAGTATGAATATTTATTATGATTTGAATATTATTGTAGAAATTAGTGAGAAATATCCATTTGACTTGACCAAAGAAAGGTTTATGAGGTATATGCTTACTATTGAAGAATTTAATTCATTAAAAAAAATTGGGAAAATTATATCTTAAAAAAAGTTGAAGTTTAGGTCAATCAAAGAAAAAGGTTATTGTAATTTGATGATATGATTTTCATTTTTTTCTTTTAAAATAGCTAAAATAAAATTCAAACTCATTATTAAAAAAGAAATGTTGAGTTTTTTAAAAAATTAATAGCTTTATCAATTTTTATCTATTCTTTCGGAATTTTCCACATTTTTATTCCTAATCTCTGCCAATCATCATATTAGTTAATACCTTATAATTTTCTCTTTTACAATAACAAATCAAATTTCAAAGTGAGAGTTTACCTGTTAACTTGCTAAAACCTCTCTGCTATTGATTCTTACATTGATTTTAAGTCAAAATTATAAATTTATTTTATTATATCATTTATATACTAATTATAAACCTAAATATTATTTAATGAAATTAGCTGGGTTGTAGGCTCTATGCTCAGCAGATCCATTCCCAATAATCATTGTGGGAGATGGCAGAAACGATACTCATGAATAAAAGGTCAAATATATCAATGAAAGAGATAAAGAAATCTCTTAAAACCTCAACCCTAAATTCTTCAGATCTTATCATAAATGTATATTACTATATTTAATTTATAATATATAATATGTAAGATCTTATGAGTTTGATGCTACTTTCCCAGAAGATTGGAAGGTGGAAATCTAAATCTACGATAAAAAAATATTATTTATAATTATTTTATACAAAATATTTTATTTTTTTAATAAATTTATGATAAGGGGCGTTTGTCATACACAGACGCTCTGATAGGTTCCACTATCATAGATTTAGAGGATAGATACTATGGTAATTACAGAAAACAAGTCAGCGACTCACTAGAGATATATAAAGAAATTGCATAGAAAGAAATACTGCTGGAGGATAGAAAGGAAGTACCGGATAAGGGCTATATCTTAGATAGAAAGAAGAAAATAGATGAGATTTATTGTAGTTATTCACTTAAATAATTTTATTTTAAAGAATCTAATAAACCTAATTATCTAATTACATTACTTAACGAAAGTAATGAAGCTTTACTATTCATTTATAGAGTAAAAAAATCTCATTATATGAATAATATAATTTACTTTATTTATTTAATAAAAATGAGATAATAAAAGAGATAGCCACATTGAAAGCTGTAGAGCAAAAGCCAACTGCAGTGGAATTCAGAGAGCTGAGACACCCAAATAAAAAACAAACTCAAGGCATGGTAGAGATGTGGGCTGAAGTTTTGACACTTGAGGAAGCAAGAAGGACGCCCATGGCTAGATTGCAATAGGAATCGAAGGAAGACTATGAAATTAGGCTGATTGTCTGGGAGACTAGAGATATTCCCCCTGCTGATGGCAGAGAATTTGTAAATATTCAGGTCAAAGTGTCATTCAATAATATAATAGATTAAACATTCTACATGGTCAAGAGTATAAATTGCTATAGAATTCATTATAAATTCGATCCTACTGGATGGTCAGGCAGTGAAATAGAAAAATAGACTGATACTCATAATGGTTCAAAAGATGGAAGAGGAGTGTTTAATTGGAGATTTAAGTTTGATATCTAAACTCCTTGTAACTTCCCAAGGCTCAAGTTTCAGATATACGATAATTCTATGTATTTAATTATTTATTAATAATGGCTGGATGAATGACTAGGCAATGGGTGAAGCCATCCTAAATCTCAAAAAGTAACTTAGCATAATTTTATTAATCTTATGTTTTTTATAGGACGGTTGGCATGCTGTAGAAAGAAGGTAGACTAGACATCCCAAAAACCTGGATTTAGTTTTTCCACCCAAATAAAAAGAATGAAGATTGTGGTCAGGCTTTAATTTCAATTCAAATAATCTCAAAATAAGAGGCTGAACAGTAGCCAGTTGGGGAGGCTTAATAAGAACCTAACGAGAATCCAAGACTTGAGGTGCCTGTAGAAGGCCGTGGGATTAAAGATGCATTTTTATCTGCTACGAATTTAGATGTGGGGAAATTCAGGATGCCAAAGTTTAATATGTTCAGAAACTTTATTATATTGGGCGTCATAGTGGCTGTCGTTATAATTGTACTAATATTAATCATGTTCCTGAGGTGAATTAGAAGACACAAAATAAATATACAAGCTATTATTAAGAGAGAAAGAATTTTTGAATAATTAAAATATTATGCAGTTTAATTAGCTATTAATTTCATTATTTCTAGTATTCATGATATCTCAAATCAATTTACTGAGACGTGTAATAAAAAAAATTATTAGACAAAGAATAATAATCATACATTTCATTGATCTTCAAACAACTTATCAAAGGCATTTCTAATATATTTATAACCAAGAATCACAAATTCTAAATCAATAACTTATGTCTTATCGTTCTATGAACATAACATTATCTTCAATTTCTTATTGATAATTTCAAAATGTACAGTAGGATCAATATTTTAGATAAAATAATACATTATTTAATTAAAGAACGATTAAATTAATTATCACTTGAGTATTTTACACCCACATGACTTTATTAATGTTAATTAAATAAAGTTAATGTTAGGCTTATAAAATAAAGAACTTTAGATTGTTAATTCTCTTGACGGAAAGAAAGGTTGATTGGTAATTTATTCCTTTGTATTTTGATCTTTATTTTGCTCACTATTGATAAATTCGTATATCAATACTTCTTTCAAATCTATAATAATTTATATTTATAAACTAATGAAAATCTATAACTTTTTGGTTTTAATCTCTGTTTTCATCTTTCACTTCGATTATTGTTTTAATTAATTTTAGAAATAGACAAAATGATAATTAAGAAGATATTTTGTTAATAATATTTTAATAAATTAATTGATATAATATTTTCCATAAATCATTTAATGGTAGATAACTGGAGAATTTGCTGGGGTAAATTAAATTACTAAATCAAATATAATTAATTTTAATAAATCTTTATAGTTATAATAACTATATCAATCGAATGACGTGGTAACCAGACAATGAATAAGGGATTTTGTAAAAATAAATTGATTTTAAAACAATTCCTGATATGAAAATATTTTATGCTTAATGAAATAGCTTTCAATATTCATTCTATATAATAATAATACTTATCATTTCAAATTATTTGTTTTCTTCTCAATAATATTCAATTTTTAAAAAAAGTAAATTAGTCTACATCCTTTTCATTAATTGAAATTTATTGTGCTTTTTATATTGTTTCAATTCACTAAAATATTTAATCTTTAAAGTACCATTTAAGTACTATATTTCACAAATATTATAAAATTAATTTTATGATCTATATAAAGAATCATAAGTTCTGCATCCAACTAAAAAATAACCTCATATAAAAATAGGTAAAATCTATAATGAATTTGAGAGGTATCTTGAGATTCAAGAAGAAATTGACCTTTTCCAAATTTTATATTTTAGCAAGTGTATATTAATGATTTAAAATTTCCAAAATTTAACTGATTTCTTATAAGATTAAGAAATTCTAATTGGAATTAAAACTTAAGAATTTTTCTTATATAATTTTACAATTATCATTTTCTAGTAAAATTAAATTAATTATTCACAGTTAAAATGAAATAAATTATTGTTGCAAGGTAGATCCCATTTTATCTGATCAATAAGAATATTGACCTCTCATTACCATCATTATTAAGTAACTTTAACTATTGTTAGTTTAAGAGTTTTATCAAATTAATTGGCAGAAAATGTTTCTAGTCTAATCTATTGTTCAATAAATGAAAATAGAAATTATATAAATTTTATAAAATTGGAAAGCATTTATTAATTGATTTACAATATTAAACACTACTACTTGTTTGTAGAATGAGGAATAAAGGGCAGTTTGCATATATACCTAATTCATTAATTTTAAAAATATTATAATAAAATTTAAATAATTTTATTTGAAGTATAAAAATTGATAGAAAATATATATTTCGAGAGTTTTTAGAAAATATATAGAAATTGAATATATTACATAAATAGATGGTAATTGTTTTTTTTTAAAAAGTGTAATAACTAGAAAAGTGTTTCAAGAATTGGTTTTATATAAAATAAATTGAATAAATATCTTAACATATTTGCCAGAAAATAATCATTATACAATTAATTTTGAATCATAGTATTTAACTTAATATATAACATTACAATAAGGATTCTTAAAGCCATATAAACAATTTCCCTTAGTGTGATGATTCAATAATATAGCACATTAATGAATACTTGATTTAATATGAACTCTATATGAAAAACTTTACACCAAATTATCTTTTTATCTTTGTTAACAGAAACTAATCCTAATTATTTATATTTAAATAAATTTTACTCACCCAAATTCGAATTAATTACTAAACTACATATATTAATTTATTTGGATATTGTCACTAACACCAACCCCAAATTTAACTTTTCAATACAATTTTAATGATTTAATTCCGCCTTATTAAAAATATTTCTCAATGACCGATTGTGGATAGCTTGTAGTTTTTGGGGTAACATACTACATCGGACAAGAATTATTTGTTTTATATAAAATTTGTGACAATTTTGAATAAAAAAAACTTGTGGCATACTTCTTGAAATACCTTAAATAGCAAAATCTGATAAGTACTTTTTTAAGCTGATCATTTTTTTCAAGTATAATAATGATTCAAACGAAAAGTTAAAAGGAATTGACATTCTAAATTTGAAATTTTAGAATTTTAAAATGCATGCGATTAATATATAAATTTCTTGGAAATATATTTTAGCTTAAATTATTTTTTTAAAATTGAAAATATTTCTTTTTAAAAGGACATAGCTGAATCATCTTCTCGAACTAAAATCATTTTAAACAGGAATTAAAGACTCAGGAAAAAAATATAATCAGATTTTACAAATTAAGGTAATTTTCAGAAAAAAAATCATAAGTTTATTATGCCTAATTAATTTATCTCATTAATAAGAACCTGCCACAATAAGTTCATAAGATAAAATTGTCATGAAATTAGTTCAATCATAATTCAGTATTTTAAAAGTATAATCTAAAGGATAAGTGCTTTTTTCCTTCGCCATTTATTTTAATTATTTATAATTCTCTTTATTTTCTTCCATATTTCGATATTTATAAAGCTGATACTGACTGAAATATTCTGGATTATTGCTGATACCTCTGATTGAAATATGTGAGAATGTATGATATTTATCTAAAAGATAACATATTCCCTGTCTATTACTTTAGATTTCACTAATAATATCTTTTTACAAATCTATTTGCTAAAAGTATATATTGAAACTGCCTTCCTCATCCAAAATATATTCGAAGAATTTTCTATTGCTAGCAGTAGTGAAGGAAAATTTAGGCCTTGTTTTATTAGAATTGGTACCATTTTAATCTAGTTCAAAATAAAAATATAATATAAATTTATTTATTTTTTGAAATTCATTTATTTAAAATATTAAAGAATTATTCCATAAATGTTAAAACAATTGTAAAATTACTAAACCATACAAATTTAATTAAGAAAAATTTAATTTATTTCCAAGGGTATTTTTTTACTATCAATATTTTTATTTATTATTGAAGGAATTTTTTTTATTCTATCAAGTAATTTTAATAAGAAATGTTATATCACAATATCAAATAAATTGACAATCTATACATATAATCGAATGTAACATTTTTTATTAAAAATAATTTGATTTCTTATAAAATTAAATGTTTTTTCTCGATACTATAAAAAAATAATTTCATTGATAATTTAGACTTGCTTAACAGACAATAATTAATATGAACTGCCTTAATTTTCTTTATCAATTTCAATCTACGATAGTTTGTCTTAATATGGATTATTTATAATTACAATTTTCCATATTGCTAATTTAGGGAATAATTAATAATTAATAATTACATATTTATTTTATATCAATAGCAGCATCCAATTAGAATTTATCAATTAAATTTAGTTTAATTTACTATCGCTGTAAATTAATCTCATATGTTAAGCTAATTAAACTTAACTTTGTTTTCAAAAAAATATTTAAAGATCTAAAAAGCATTCAATATAAATCATTTATCTTTTTAAACGGAAGAGAAATAATAGTATTTCTTTAATATACAAATCCGCAACTATTATATTTAGAGAATATTATTAAATTAGAAAGTTAATTGCTAGGTGGTACCAACCACTTGGGACTTTCTGATAGAGCTTTCTACTACACTAATGCCTATCGAGGGCAGGTAGGAAGTTGCTGGGCGCAACGCATGAGGGACCAGTCGGCGGGGTTCAATCTGTCAAATCCTAGACTCCTCGAGTCGTCTGCACGTTAAGGATTTCCCTGCATAGATGAGTTACCTGGCTTGAGTTCAGTTTCCTAGGTAATAGGGAGCAGGATGAAGGTACGCTCTGCCTTCGAAAGTGAGAAGACCAAAACCATTGAAGCCTACTATAAAGATTTTTCTCCCACATCGGGTTAGGGTGCTGAAGCTACCACAGCGAAAGGATAGGGATTACGTTTCCTAGCAGCGGTGGGACCGGTAAACGTTTTTCTCCATCTTCTGTTACTCAGTTTGATCTCACTAGCTCTGTTCCCAGATACAAACTGTGGTGACATCTTGATTTTGGGAGAAGACTAGGCAATAGCGAGAATGGTTTTTTAGGAATTTTCTCCTTCATGACTGCTACGTCACGGAATTTGCCACGTCAACTCACTCAGATACGTCTACGTCACGACTAAGATTGATGGTTTGATTTTAGTATTAAACAGTGATATGTTAAAATTTATTTGATTTTAAATCATTAATCCCATATTTAGAGAATCATTCTAATCAAAGAAAAGCTATAATGTCAAAATTATTAGCTCTCACAAAGTTGTTATTTTCTATATTCAATCTTAATTAATTTTCAAAACTAAATATTTTTAAGCTATATAAATGCTCTTTAAAATATTAAGATCTTAGATATAATTTAAATTTTATTGTCGAAATTTCTCAAGTTTATACAGGCTACCACATTTAAAAATATAAATTAAATTAAAATAAAATAAATTTTTTGGATCCATGAAGACTCCATAATTCATATTATAATTATAATTCAAAATTAAATGTCTTTAACTAGTATATATAAAATAAATTCATCTTTTTCCAAACGTAAATGAATTTCCAATTTTATCCAATTAAACCAAGGTTTACAAGTTGTTATTATAGTAAATTTAAGTAAATTATTTATATTTTTTTCTATAAGTGGCTCTTTGAATAAAACTAATTTCTTAAACTAATTGAATTTTTAAATGCTTATAACTTGCAAAAAAGAATTCTATCATTTAGTGTAAAATAAAAGGTTAATTAATAAATTATAAATTAGTATAATAGAATAGATAAAAAAGAAGCTGGCTTAAAAGATATTTTACTTCCATTAATAATACTAAACATTAAAAATTAATATCTAAATAGTAATTTTTGCTTTCTTTCATCATAATAACATTTGGGATTAGGCGTCGCTACTTTTAGATTTTATTAAAATTTAAATATATTATATAAACTAAGTATATTAAATTGTAAGATTGATGTTAAAAGCAAGGCTTTGTTGCTTGAATAAATCATTATAACTCACATAATTTTTGTTCCTTAAGAGATAGATTCTTTATGTATCTATTTACTGATTAAACTAAGTCAATTTTATGTTGAAGGATTAAGGTACAATACCTTAAATTACTTTTATTTTTCCAAAGTTAGAGTTTAATTGATAAAACTTTTGTAAACATTTAGGATGAATTTCTTATTCCATATTTTTTTTAGAACTTCAATTTTAATTTATATTTAAAGTTTATTTCTATAAAATTTCAAATATTTTTAATGGTATTTAATGTGCTCATTTAAAAGGAAAAAACTTAGATTTTATAAATAAATAATTTAATATTAAAAATTTTTGCAAAAAGGAAATCATAAAATTATGAAGGTCTAAAAGATCAAAGCAAACCATATAACTAGTTATAAATAAGTTGTAGTAATTTAATTTTCAACTAATTATTGTCTTTATAGAATAACTTTCATTCACCGAACTGTAATTTATTATTAAATGTTATTTTTAATTCAACTTAGTTAAATAAAGAATTAAAGTAAAAAAGATTATGTTCTGTAGTATTTAATATAGATTAAAAATGAGGCTTGACATAAAATTACAATTTTATTTTCTACATTCAATTCAAAATATTAAAACTAAACCAGCTATTTTAAAAAATAAATTAAAATTATATAAATTCAATTATTAATGCTTTAGAAATGCAATAAAATAAATCAATTTATTTAATAATTTAGAAGTAAAATTATTAAACTTTTTTTAAAAATTATTTTAATAAAAAATAAAGCTTTAAGCACTTCTAATTTAAAAATAATTCTGGGATTAAGAAATAAATAAAAACAAATGAAATACAATCATTTCTTAAATGCTTTTTCTAATAGAAATTAAACTTCTTGAAGTAGTTACCTTTTTGATATTTTTAAGATCACCATATGCCTTTCATATTGATTTAATATAATGAAATAGTTTATAAAATATTAATTAATAAATAATTATATATTCTATAACTTTTATTTTAATTTTATCAATAATATGACGTTTTCCACAAATAAACTTTAGTTCCCTTAATTACACTGCTTTAATCAACACTCATATAAATTTCATCAATTTCATTTGGACATACAAAAAATGCATTAAGATTAGTAACATCATATAGTAACTCTGTATGAAAATATTAATGATTAGGCTCTCTTTAAGTTTCGTGAATTACTTCAGTTCTAATCAGGGTTTGATATTGGATCTATGATTGATTTTCAATTATACCAGTATTATTTCCATAAGATTTTATTTTAGTCTTGAAAAATGCATAGATTTATCGCTTGTGCAAAGTGTAAGATTTATCCTCTTTTTGCAATAAAAGATTCAAGTTCAATCCTTTAGAAGTCAATGAGAAAAAATATGTTGTCCTAATTAAGGATGTGTCAAACTTTTAATAAGTCGAGGACAATTTTTGACTTAAATATTTATGATACTTGTTGTTGAATAGGGGAAATGTGTTGTGGATTTATATAATAGTATAATTTATATTCCAAACATAAATTTAGATTAACTAATTGTAATAAAGATTAATTTTAATTTACTATAATATAATTTTTATAATTAAATAGTTATTTAAAAATACTAAATATTTATAATAAAAAAAATTATATCAATCAGAGTCTTTATTGATTAATTAAAGTCAATCAGACAACTCTATGGGTTATAATGAAAGTTATCAGCATTTCTTACACATATATATATATATAAAATAATAATTTTATTAATCTTATATAAAGGTTATTAAAAAATAATTTATATATTTAGATTTTAAACATCACTTATCCTTTCTTAAAAATAGCTTATTATTTGAAATTAAATTGTCTTATGTCAAGAAATGTTTATTCAAAATAAATTATAATATATTCATATTTAATGATAACTTGGTTTAAGTATGTAACTTTATTGACTTATGTAAAATATTTCCCCGTTTAATTCAATCACAAAAGTGTAAATAACTTTTTCATGATCAGATAACAATTTGAATTCTAACTTAGTTTATACATAAAATTAATAATTCAGACATATTTGTTAATTAAGCCATTAAAAATACAAATATTTAAAATTGTTTGTTAAGGACTAATTGAGACAAATTTCATGAATATAATTTTATGAAAGACAAATTTATCAACTTATCCGCAATTATAAAATAATCTCTAATGTTTTGTATTTTTTAATTTTATAAAAGGGACTATATCGATTACAATTTATGAAAATTGCAATTATATCGATTAATTGATAATAATGATCCTTTTTTCATGTCATTCTTGATGATTAATTATTAAATAATTATTCATAACTATAATTGATGATATAGCTATTCCAAACAATATAATCTTCAGAATTTTTCAAATTATTATGAGATTCCTTATTAATGAATTATATACATTCAGGTTTGAATTTCTAAGAAAAATAAGGATCACACTATATTAGTTAGATATTCTCAATTTTATTGATTAAGTTTATCTATAAGTTTCTAATTATAATTTTTAATAAGTTTAAATAAACATAACAATTAATCTGAAAAGAATATATATATATGAGAGTTTCTAGGACTATTATGATAGTTTAATTTTCTCAGTAAAATTTCAAGGAAACTGTATTTTTTGGAATTTTTCAGAAAACATAACATAAAAATTATTGGCCATAAAATATCTTAAATGTATATTTTTTCGTCATATGAAATTGTTCTTGTAAGGTATTCTAAGTTCTTTATCATTATTATTTTATAATTATATATTTATATTAAAATTATCAAGATTTCACAAACTTTAATCTAATTCTTTCCTTCTTTATGAATTTATGAATATTTTCTGAGAAGTTTTAACTCTATTTACCTTTAATTTTGTTAGGTTTTTATCATTTTTTAAGTTTTTTATTTGATAATTAAAATTTATTATTTTATAATTATTTGAAGATTAACCAATTGTTTATAATTATCTTAAAGATTTCCTGAATTCTTTATAAAACTATAAGTTAAAATATTTTCCATTTATCTTAAAATTTAGATCATTTTTAGTTATTCTATCTATAAATAATGATTATTTGAAGTCTCAAATCATTATTAATTAATTTATAAAAATATTAATGTTTAAAAATCTAAAATATTATAAATCAAATAATTTGTAGATTATTCTATATTCTAGAGACTCACAGTTTAAAAATAGATGGTATAAAAAATATCATTTGATTTCAATTTTCTTAAATTATTTAGAGGCTCACAAATTAACCTCTCTCCCATATTAACCTCTTTCCAATTATAACTCTTTCCTTTTCAACACTGATAATATATTTAAAGCTAAATAATTTTTAATCTTTTACTCATAATTTATCTCAACAAAACAAAAGACCAAATTTGACTTAGAAAATTATATTTCTAATAATAAATTGTTTTTAAATTTTTTAATTGATAATAGTAAAAAAAAAGATAGAGGTTCTATCTCAAAAAATATTGCAAAATTGAAGATATTTAAAAATACAGTTTAGAGAAAGAGATTAGATGTGTGAATTATATATTTGATAATCTAATTCATTTTCATATTTAAGAAATTTATCAGATAATTCTAATAAATTTGTATTATATTTTAAAAAATATTTTCAATTTGATGGAAATATAATTGAAGTAATTGTGAGATAGTGTATATTAAAAAATATAAATAAGTTCTTTATAATTAAATATAGAATTTAAATTGGTTCAAGGAACTTACCTTTATTTGTAGTGTGATATTACTGACCTTTTTTAAAATTATTATAATTAATTATATATAAAATATTATTTTCCTGAATCTATTCTTCCAGCATTAAGCATTTTTTGTTTCTTCATCTATTTATAATTAAATTTCAAAATATTAATTATAGTTAATTTTATTTAAAATATTTTTTAATAAAAATTTCATCAAATAATGCTTTGCTCCACTTTAATTTTTAAGAATCATATGCATATTGAATGAATTTGTAATTTATTTATAAAATTTCTTAATTTTTTTATGAGGTTAAAGAGGCACACCAAAAAGATATTTAAATTTGAAGAACTTCATTTAAAGTATATTATTATTATTTTTAATTTAAATTATTCGAATAAGTAAATTAGTTTGTAAATGAAATATTCAATAATTAATTCTAAATAAATAATCAAATAATAATAACAACGTTAAAAATATATCAACTAACTTTAAAAAGAAAAAAATTATGAAACTCTCATTAACTAACAAAATGTTGATATATTTATACTAAATTTAGTGGATGCAATAAAATATAATTATTCAGTTTATATCCTTAGTAGTATAAATTTTTTGAAAATAATTTTCAAAAATTAAAAAATATAGTAAGCCCAGACCTTTCAATCAAAAGACCAATAATAATTACAACAAAATAAAAATATTGATAATTATTTTTATTTTAGTATTACAAAAAATTGAGGTTAATCAATTGCTTTTATATTAAATTTTCATTTTGAGTTGCATGAATTATTAATTAATTTACATCCTTATTTCTTATTTATTTATTAAAATAATTTAAATGATAAAAAAAATTAACCATTTATGACTAATTAAAGAATATTATTTAAGTTAACTATTTATATAGTACATGTGCTTGCACATTTCTATGTTTTTTGAACTTAAAATCTAGCTTAACAACATAAGGAAGTGCTTTGAAACATTATGGAATACAAAAATTACAAGAAATTAAAGTCAAAGAATTTGTATATAAAATAAAAGAATTTTTATAAACTAATGATAAATTATTCATATTAAAGTAAATCTACAACCTAGCGAATTACACTCAATTTTTAATTTAATTGTATTTATTTATATTTCAATATTTTGGCTAATTATAATTATCTGAAACTCTATGGTATGTAAGTAATACTAAACTTTAAATCTCTCCTTATTTTATATTTGGTTCATTAATATATTAACTATTTTTACTGAGCTATAAAAAGATATTTATATAGATAAAAGAATGTAAATTACATATTACTTATTTTACTTCTTTTTCTTATCGCATATTGATCATTATAAGAAATAAGATATAATTTTTGATTTGTTCAATCATTTAATGATAAAATTAAAAAAATAAATAAATTGATCATGTTTATAATATTAATTATAAATATTATAAAATAATAATTTGCTTAGATAAAAAATTATGGAATTACTATATTAAAAAGAAATTATATATTTTTTTAATAATAAATAAACTCGTATACTTAATAAAACAATTATAACGGGTACTATTAAAAGAAAGAGTTAATTAACATATTTGGACTTGAAATAAAATATATAACTATTACACATTTATGAAGAAAAACATTTTAATACATAATTGATAGAGTCTATTATTTGTATAAAAAGAGTATATAAATTCAATTTTAACAATATTCTGCCATAGTTTTTTAGAGCTATAAAAAAATACTTACTTAATGGTATTTTAAATTTTAATAAATATTCAAGATAGAATTAAATTAACTTAGTAAATATAGAAATAGGAAAGAATTCATTAAAAACGTATAAGAACGTATAAATCTAAATTTAATATTTTTATAATTTATTTTTAAAATTGGATTTATTTCATAAATTTGCAGTCATTAATTAATTTGTAAAATAATAAGATAATTATTTTAAAAGATTTTAACTTTAGCATTGAATGTAAAACAATATAAATAATTAATATTGTAAATATATTTTTTAAAATAAATATTTGAAATTTTATAATTAAGATAATGAAAGAAATTTATAATAAATATATTATTGTAGAAATATATTCGAAAAAGGGAAAATATTTATAATTTAATTATTATTATAACTAATATAAAGCAGTTAAATTTTAGCAATTAAAAAGATCTTGGGCTCAGGAGATAGAAAAAAAGTTGGCCTTACTATTGACAGAACGATTTTATTGCATCCATGGAACAAAATATCTTAACTTTAATGTGTGTTCTCACCGACACCCCTACCCCTCCCCTACACCTTGCACACCGACACCCCTACCCCACCCCTACCCCTCCCCTACCCCCTCCACATAAAATATGCAATTTTATATGAAAAAATTTAGTCCCACAGCCTAAATCTAATTCCATCATCACATCTCAGTTTCATAACATTTTATATATAAAAAATTATTATCAAATTTTCAAAATTTTTTCCTCATATTTTTTATATATAAAATGTTATGAAACTGAGATGTGATGATGGAATTAGATTTAGGCTGTGGGACTTAATTTTTTCATATAAAATTGCATATTTTATGTGGAGGGGGTAGGGGTGGAATAGGGTAGGGGCTCGGTGTGCAAGGGGTAGGGCAGGGGTAGGGGTGTCGGTGAGAACAAATGTGATAGGAATATTTAAAGAATTAAAAGACTTTAAATTAAAGAAAAGTTATCTCGATCCAGGGATATGATAAAAAAGTAAAATCAATAGTAAGGTAAACTAATATTGATCTCAAAGCAACATAAGACAAGATAGTTTAAAATAGACAAAATAAACTGATCAAAATTTAATAAATAAATAATTAAATTATAAAGAATTATAATTTTTCGAATTATTAAATCAGAAAGTTAATTGCTAGGTGGTACCAACCACTTAGGACTTTCTAATAGAGCTTTCTACTACACTAAGGCCTACCGAGGGCAGGTAGGGGGTTGCTGGGCGCAACGCATGAGGGACCAGTCGGTGGGGTTCAATCTGTCAGCATTCACTCTTCGAGTGACCTGGATCCTAAGATTTCCCTGCATTAGA
>ARYC01017326.1:0-13909 GCA_000711775.1 Oxytricha trifallax
TTTTTCTAAAACCAAATTTTTTCAATGAGTTGTTTAAATATGCTAACTTGCAATTTTATAAATCCTTGCAGAAATTGCAATCAATTTAATTATGCCCCTAGTTCAAGTACAGAGAGTACTCATGATTCAATTGGAAATAAAAACGGTAGCCCTTAGGCTAATTTTTCAATCCCTAACGCTTTATTTAGCAATAATACTACTCAATAATATAAGATAAATTAATCAAAAAATTCAAACAACTTGAACCAAAATTTAATTCAAGGTTGGAACAAAGTTCCTTCAGCAGTTATTCCTGCTAATAATATTTAGTCTGCTTAAAATAGTTAAGCTTTAACCCAAGAATAGAGATAATAGCTCTAATTATATCAAATGTAAAATTTTAGTTAACCAAACTTGGTTTTTCCAGGAGATTTTAACCCAAACCATGAATATTCTGTTAGCAATCAAACTGATGTGCTCAACTTAATTTATAAGTTTTCGTTCGGATAAATTTTCCAAAATGTTGGATAATTCTCAAAATATTTAGTACAAGGAATGTTATATGATGATGAAACAGTAAACAAATCTAGCTAAGACGGCTTTAATAATTTTAATGCAATCCCAAATCTTGTAGTTTCAAAACCTAGAAGACTAGTAAACTTTTTCCATGCTTTAAATATTATGAACTCAGAAACCTTTTACATTTGCCTTGAGCAAATTTCTTAGTAAGTTATACTAAACTTTCACAGTGTGCAGCAATTAGAAAAAGCACTAATTAATGACTTATTATTTGAAATTGATGGATTTATTGGAGCAGCTTACAGAGAAGATTTTAAATAATGCAGACTTACTTGTTTTGATTCAAAAACAAAAACCCAAGTTTTAGGATAAGATTAATTTACTGGAGATTTCCTTAAGTATTTAAGTACTATCAAATATACACCAGTTTTAATTCAGACCTCAGATATTGAAAATTCGGAATTTATAGTCTTAAAAAAGAGAAAAAATACATGGTATTATTTTAATTTTCAAGGTGAAATTTTTAAGATTACAGATGAAAAGAATTATAAAATGCCAGATTTCCTCAATTAAATCAAAGAAATTGATTAGAGAGAATTAGTTGATAAATACTTTGGATCAGTAAATACTTTTTATAGACTTTAGTTTATTCCTGCTGACATGAGATAGGATGCTGTTTTATTCCTAAAAATATTTTAGCAACTTTATGATAACAGAAACTATACCTAAATTAAGCAAGTTTGGACTTAAATTGAAAAGTTTGCAATCAAGACCTTGAAAAAGTAAGATCTTAAAACCTAGTTTTTGCAGTTAGGCCCTTTAAAGTTTGTGAGAAAATCGACAGGAACTGGGAATCACACTTATTCTTAATATAAAAAACAGAGATAAGTTGTAGCAGAGAAGATTAGAAAATATTCATCAAAAGCTTTTGAAAATTCCTCTTCTAGTACCTCACCCCCTGACTCAAAAAAATCTGGAACAATATTGACAAGAGCCTAGAGAAAGAAGCAGTATGAAGAAGAAGCCAAGAATGCTATGAATAACTGAGCTTTATTATATATATTTTATAAAAGATGTATACTACACCGACAGCGGTAGAACATCTTCATTGATATTAGATTTTAATTTATCTTAAAAATTTCCATAAATATGTTCTTTATTGATTTGATTTTCTTATTTTAATTATAATTCCCTACTTCTAAATAAAAAAGGTTTTAAAAAGTGTAAAGTATATTGTAGAAATTGTAAATTGACTCGAAGATTTTTTAAATTTATCATTAATAATATGCAGAAAAAATTTCAATCAGAATATTAGTTTATCCACTAAAATAAAATTCTTTTTAGTTTAAATATATTGAACCCTAAATTTAGAGTTGTCGAAAACGCTAATGATTTCCATAAATAAAATAAGAAAATTAGTTGTAAAATTAGAGAATAAAATAAGTATACAATACATGTATTCCATACAATTTTAAGATAGATATTAAGCAAAAATTGAATTTAAATTAGTAAATAAAACTCTAGCAATTTAAAATAATGTTTGTAATAGAAATTGGCATGAATTTGTGCCTCTAAAATATTGCAAGATTATTGGAAAAAAGTGATATAGAATGACAAATTAGAGTGTAAGTTTCACTAGAGTGAATTAAATCAATTTTATTTAAGCACTCGGCAAAGAGTGCAAGTGTAATTATCTTGGATTAATTAAAATACGAATGAAATAATAGCGCTTAAATAGCGATGCTATATTTCTATTTGAATTAAACAAACATCACAGTGTAGAATTAGAGCAACTTTTAAGACAAAAAATATGAAAAAAATGGACTTACTTAATTTCAAATATATGGATCGATTGATCGTGAGTTGCTCTTCAAAATGCACACAAAGTGCAGTAAAGTTTGTGGAGTGAGTGTGAGTTTCGTTGTTAATAAAGAAAGTGCAATAGCGATCGCAAATTTATCACTTTTTGATTTCCATTATTAGTTTAATTATTAAAGTAGTAATTATTAATTAATAAAAATCAAACTTAATTCAAATGTGGAGGTAAAACCGTACCCTCTCACAAATAGTGTGAACGGTGAAACTTTGCACCTAGTCGGTCAACAGGGTACAAACCCCATATATTCTTGATCAGCATGTCAAACTCTATAAGACTGGTAAGTATGGCCTCAAAATAAAATCATGAAATTTTTCCCATTTTCACCGTACTTGCATTCTCGAGATCGGCTTCCTCAAATTAAGTTAAATTCTGTCCTTTTAAATTTTCTAAATAATTTATAATAAATAATCTTTTTAAAAAATATTGGTATTGATTCTTTAAAATTAGTAATTTCTGTAGAATTCCTTAAACCATTAAAACTTTTTTTTATATAAGATTATATAAACCCCAATACGTATGTACACATAGAATTTGTAAGTTGATAAAAAGTTTTAAGTATATTGATAAATAAGGAAATTTAAAAGGACAGAATTTAACTTAATTTGAGGGAGCCGATCGAGAGAATGCAAAAAGAAGGGTTGGCACTATCACGGCTCTTACAAAGTTTGAATATGATTAGATTAATATGATTAGATTAGTGTGATTTTTAATTTTAAGTTCAGAGCAGTTTGAAATCCAGTAGGTTGTCGGGGCCGTTCTCGAGATTTTTCAACATTGGTATAGTATTATACCGGTCTGACCTCTATAATCCAGTGCTTTGGCTTAAGCCAAAAAGCATTTTTGAGGGTCAAAACTGAAGACCCAAATTTTCGATTTCGGGTGCCATTAACTTCTAGATATTCTCGTCTTCACATTTCTACTGGCCATTATTCAGTTATGGACGGGGAAAGGTTTGAATTTCGAAAGTTGCCGCGGATTTCGACATTTTTCAAAAAGCCAATTTTGGGTTTTGCCCATCTTGAAAATTCCTAAATTTATCACAGCTCTTCAACCACCCACCTCCAGGCAACTCTAAGCTACTCGTTTAATGAGTTATAGTGAATAATCATTATTTGTCTTGGTTTGGCTGTGAACCAGCCATAAATCCGGAGGATATTAGCAAAAGAGTGTTTTTTCATATAGTTAAGGATCAATAATCCAGTCGAAATTTTAATAATCCAGTGGTTTAATAGTAAAATCCAGTCGAATTAATCATTAAAATTAAGCATAAATCAGATGAATCCAGCCACTGGATTTTAGAAAACCTCTGAAATCGATCTTCAATAACTTTTGAATGCGAGTGCTGGTAAGCTTAAATCTTCGATATTATCTTCTATTTAGAAGGTATAAATAATTTGCAAGTGCCGCAGGAGGCACCCGATTAGTCAAACTCAGATTGGATTTTTGAAAATCATTAAGCCAATGGAAATTTTGAAGAAAATTTCAAAGCCAAGGGCATTAAGTGTGAGTATTAAAATGCACAAGACAGTGCTAAAATCAACCGCGCTAAAGAATTTCTGCAATAAAATAACTATAACTTGAGAATGCTGCTGTAGCAGGCGGATTTTGCAGGTTATAATAAAACTTTGATTTTAAGTAGTATGTGAGAAAGTATATAAATAACAAAAAGCCAAAGAAGATCAAGCACAGCCATAAGAGTAAATCCGTGGTATCATAGACTCTAGATGTAACTGCTGCTATCGAAGAGCTTAAGGAGAGTGAATAAGCTACGAATCTCAGCTTTGCAAGTGATTAAAATCAAAATAAAGAACCCTTACCTCAGCTCTTTATTAACTATGGCTCGATCATCGGCCATGAGATTCTCATAAAGCACTTCGAAAGTTTCAAGAATTCTTAATATTATTAAAGGTCTTGCATTTTGCAAGAAATAGTTACTCGAAACACCCAGTCACTTTTCTCCTTCCTAAGCAATTTTGAGAACGTTAGTGACCAGAAACTAAGCGAGAACTTGTTCTCATTGCTCGTGGATTTAATTTAGAGCAATAATAATTTAGATGAAGACTCAAAGCCACGTATCTTTTTAGCTGCTCTTGGTTATTACATGGGAGAAAGAGTATAAATCGAAGATGAATTAATTCAAGAATCAATCTTATTATTAATTCGCTCACCTAATACGAGACAAGCTCTAGGTTTAGCGAACTTTGTATTCTTTAATTCAGTTGCAGCATTCACTAAACAGCTTGCACCAGTGCAGAAATTGGATTCTACTCTCCCCTATATATACAATTAATGGGTTAAACTTGGTAATTATTCGCAGTCGACTCTCAAGTTTAAAAGCTAATACCTACTTCATTCTTTATCTTGAATGTGCCTTTCATGACTCTACTCAAGCAAGACTGTGGCTTGCACTTAATAAGAGACATACCTGTAGAATACACAGAGTACTTCGTAAGAATTTGTGCTCTCTCTTGCTCTCCTACAGTTGAAGCACTCAAAGATTATATATCAATTACTAGGGCTACTTTCTTACAGAAGTAAGAGGTTATTGATTCAAACACTATGGTTTACTTTATGAAAGGCCTTGCATAAAGGCTGCAGAGCAGAGACGAGTAGTGGGTAGGCAAAGTAGAGCAGTTCAAGAAGCTTCAGCAGCAAATCATAGAAGTTTAAATTGAAAAGAATGTGAGTGTGAGCAACAGCATTATTGAAAATTGCCTTAATGGCGACTGCTCTGAAATTTAAAGAATTTTACACTTACCCAAAAATATGGAAGCTTTCTCTGATAAAACAATTGTAGACTTACTTCGATTCTTTGAGAACGCTAATATCTCGCACATGTTAGCTCGTGCTTTCAATTCATAGCTAAGGAATGAAAGGTTAAGTGTAAGTAATGACTTAGAAAAGCTGCAGCAAAATCTTGGCTTTAAGTTATATAGTTCTAAAATTTTGTGCATTAACTATATTTGCGAAAACTTGCACGCAAACCATTTAATACATTTTGGTATTGGTAATTGCAAGACCTTGATCTGCGTTGCGTTAGCCATTCTTATAGCTCTTAAAACGAAGCTATCCGTAATCATAGTTGGCAAGAATGAGCACTTAGTGCAGAGAGATTATCAAAAATTTCAAAAAGTTATTAGTGCAATGGATCTTGATTCAAACCATAATTTCTTTGCAAAAAGTACAGGCATTTATTTTTTCACTCAACCACAACTCAAGAAACAAATGAAGGCTGCTAAATTCATGAGTGTGTGGCACGATAGCATCGTGCTTATTGATTAATACGACTGGATTCTCTTCGATGGCTCCGCTGACAACATTATAAACCAGCTAAATTTTTACAAGCAAGCAAAAAGTATTATTGGATTTTCAGGAAGCCATCTTTCTCAAGGTGAAGAAAATTGTCTTAGTTTAGCTTTGCATAGCACACCTGTAGTATTCCCTACCCTTGATAAACTGCAAGGAGATAAGAAAACTTAGTTAGCAGACTTGCTGATAAGTTCAAACCAAGGAGATTACTTACAGAGAATCAAGGAAATCATAAAGGATTAAGTAGCTGTTTCACCAGTTTTAATAGTGGCTTCAACAAATTACAGTGCTATTGAAATAGGTTTAAAGAAATCCGATTTTGATTTCATTAGTTTCAACCACTCCCAGGCGACTGCAATTGAATCTGTGCTTGAAGGCAGATATTTAATGAGAAATGCAAGCAAAAACTACGGGGTTTACTTGCTCAACGAGCCACAGGGGAGAGGAACAGATATCTAAACTAATGATGAAATCGATTAAAATGGTGGTTCATATTTAATTATCGCTGATGTTTTCTCACAAAGATCTGAAGAATAAATCATTGGTAGAATTGGGAGACTTAACACTAAAGGCAGGTGGCAGCGAGTAATATATAAGCAAGTTTCTAAAGATAGTGCAGAGCAGCTCCTTATAGTTGAAAAGAAAGAAATAGAGCTTATACTTGCTCGCAAGCACAATTAAGTATAATCAATTTTATAAAATCGATTAGAATCGGCTTAGAAGCAATGGAAAATTTTCTTGAATAAAACCAGGTGCCTTAAGAATAAATTTCTGCAGAGCTTTCAAACGAATAGGAGCAAGATAATATTGTACGAGAAATCGTTCAACATATTGTATCTCTCACTGAGAAAGCTTATAGTGAAGCAAGCAACCCAGCAGCAGTAGTGAAGCAAGATAATCTTGAAGAAGAAAAGGAGCCTTAATAAATTGAAGAATAAGGTGAATAAAGTAAGTTGGGTTTTTATTAACCTTCTCTCATAGAGCTTATTGAATAGAAGATGAGTTAAAACCCTGTGCTTCAAGATAAACCATTCGAGCAGGTATAGCAATTGGTGCACAGGAGTTTAAAGAGGCAGCACCATGAAATTACTAAGGCTCAAAGCAGAGAGAGATCCAAAAGTTAAAAGCAGTTCTGCAAGTTCAAAGAGAAGATTATTGAAAGGTTAACAGAAGCTTGAATTAATCAAAGAATAAAATAAGACCTGAGAGTTGGTTACTCGTCGCAGTGCTAGAGATAAAACATTCACTTGCACTTATACAGAGCTGCCAGAGAGTGAAGAGACAATGAAAAGATGGCTGAAGGCAGCCTCGAGTGAGAGAAGGCACTTTAAAAGCGACATAAACCATAGAAATTCAGAGAGAAAACCAAGATTAAGAATATGAGATTTATCTTAATTTTTTTAAGAAATTCACCATATTCAAGTCTTTGCTATTAATAGCATATAGAGAATCGTGGTGGAATAGAAGCAGCAGCACTCAGTGTCTCATGTTTGGAGACTGATTTTGCATATTCTACAGGTTAACATCTTGCATAAACTACTCTTTCATCTTGCGTAAGTCAAGCAACTCACTTTCCATATTATCATGTTATTGCTTCAACTTTTTAGTTTACTGCAAGAATTCTCGCTTATCTTATTTCAAAGCATCTTCATAATCCTTTACCTCCTCTAACTATTCACGGGTTCTCTTTCTTTTAGATGAATCCTTAACGAGATTCACAGCCTTGCCTCGCTCAGCTACACAAGAAATTAAGAGAGAGTAAACTTACTGCTAAAGTTAAGGCATCTGCTGAGAGCGTCCACGAACTGGGGTCTCATTTCTATAACGAGATCTCTGTTTTACTCTAGCTTTTCTCTTCGTTAGAGCATTGCATCATGAATCATCTGGGAGACACCGTCGGTGTCTAGGGTGAAGAGCAAGTCGCAGATCCATTATCTGTCAAGGTGGACCCAATCTCGTTCTTCAGGCAAGTATTGCAGCAGTCTTGAAGACCTTCTTGCATAATCGAGAAAGTCTTGAACTGTAAGTCCATCGATTTGAGGCACTGCTGACACTTTAACTGCGTCTCTTCTTACGTACTATATTAACAGTTACAGGGTTAAGCTAGGGTTTACGTCTTTCTCTGCTCTTATGATTTACTTAAGGAAATAAATGTTGGTGGAGTCCGCTTTTGGTAAGAAAGCGTGGCAGTCTTGGGCAAGAAAGTTGTATAGCTCTTTCTTACTTTTGCACTTCTGGACGAGTTCTGAAACATTGATACCAGTAAGTTTCTATTGGTTCATTAAATTTTAAAATTAAGGTGCCTTAAACCATTTTATATAGGTCAATTTCGATTCAGGAAGACACTACCGTTACTAAAATCAGAGAGGGCTTTTCATTATAATGAAATCGTACCAGCACGATCCAATTTCCGCTAGCGGAATTCCTACCAGCACCAGCAGAATTCATTATTATTAAATTTAAGAATCCATTCATGGAATCATATTCTAAAAAACGACAGTCAAGACTATCAGATTTCTTCAAGTTAGAAGATAAAGATTATGATGGAAATAGTTCAAGTGAAGAGCTTAGCTCTTCTAATGGTTCTGAAGATTCTCAAGATCTTGCAGAATACTTAACTACTAATATGCTTTACTAGAGGAACATAACTCTTGCAGATGTGACAATAGAAGAAGTAAGTGAAAAGGATATGATTTCATTATTCAATGAAATACGTGATGAAATTTCAGAGTTTGAAATCGATGGATTTATCATAGATCCTAAAGAAAAATATAGAGAAAGTACTAAAAAAGAAGCTAAAGAATCATTGCTTAATGATAATTAAATTAAGACTCTTGGTTAACTAGTGTTAAAGCTTTATACTGAGTATAAGTAATCAGATTTAGAACCCTAGAGTATTATGGATTGTGGTTAAGATTTTGATTTTAAAGCACTTGAAGACAAAGTTATTGATAATCATAAAGTAAAAGATTAAATTCCAATTTTTGGTTAGCACACACAATTGGATGCAATAGTTCCTCGTAGACTACAAAAGTAATTAAGGAAAGAGAAATAATTGTAAGAGAAGGAACTTAAACTTGCAGAGGAATCACTAAGATTAAGAGTTTCAGAAAATTTAACTTATTTCTAAATAATGGATAGACTTGGCATTTCATACTATAAATTAAGAAGGTACTTAAGAAGCCCAGTAAAGAAAGCTTAATTCTGGAATCTAAAAATAAATCAATAGAGGCAAGTATAAAAAGTTGCATAGCAGAGCACGCACTCATATCGTTAATATGTTAATGTATAACACTTAACCAGTGCAGCTTTCTGATATACAGCAAAGCTTACAGAAGAATATATAGTTAAGGTGTAGCAAGCAAATGATAAGAAGATTCTTGAAAAATGAATTAATGATGACTTATAAATAAATTAAGTAGATTTCAAAATTGCATAATAGCAACAGTAGTAAGTTATAAAGATAGTATGCAGCCCAGTAATTCGTGGAACACTTAAGTAAGGGTAGAAGAATTATCAATATTGATGAATCAACTCTTAACTAAACAGATTAAAGACACAGAGGTTGGACTGCCCCTTATGTAAAAAATCGAGTTACAAATTCACAGAGACTAAAATAAAGGAATTTAATTATTGGAGTTGCAAGTACAGGAGAGCTGTACTATACAGTTAATCATGGAAGAGCTAACTAGCACTCATTTATGTACTTCCTATGTAAACTAGTTAAATGTATTGGATTCAGTTGACACTAGTTGGAGAGAAAATACTTTAATTCTACTTGATAATGCACCTTACCACAGATCATAAAATATTATGAATAAGTATCTTGATTTGGCTTTGCCAATAATCTTTTTAGGGCCTTATCACTATAGAATTGCACCTGTTGAATTAATGTATTCGTGGATTAAGAATAGTGATTTAAATCCATTAAATACTAGAGCTTAATCAAAGTAAAACTTTTTATAAAACTGGCATTTATTATAGAGGTTATTGGGCAGCTTTTATGAAAGAATTAGGAATGAATATAAGCAGAATTAATTAAAATTTAGTTAGACGCTGCTTTTATCATGTTTTCACAACAGCCTTGGAATCAATTTCTCTCAAAGACCTATGATTGAAAATGAAAGGCAAAACTGAAAACTTAATTTTAACTCTTTTTAATTTAATACTTTTCACAATAAGTAAAGCTAGGAAATTTCAAATCTAATAGAATTACTAATGTAATTTATTCCGTTTTAAGGGAATTAATTTGGCAAATAATTTATTAGAATTTACACATTTATATAGAATAAGGGATGATTATAACTTAGAGATTTATTTAGATTTTACTATTATAAACTTCACATTTTTATTTTAATTAAAATACCTATAAATTTCAATACATACTAAAACTATTTACTTTTCTACTTTAATTTTAAATAATTAAGACAGATCAATCGTAAAAAAAAAGTAAAATATCTTTATTATAATAAATAATCAAATTATTAAATATGTATAAATGTTTAAATAAAGCAGAGACATAATTTTTCAGTATATTTAATAAAAAAAACTAGATTTTCAATTTATTTTGTTTGAAGGAAATATAGAGATTTAAATCTAAAATATAAAATAAGTCAAAGATAAAACTATATAATAAAAACTATTAGATTTCAAAAACATATTTATTTTATTTTTATTATTATAATTAAAATATTCTTATAGTTATTAAATCTAAAAATTACTGGATTAAAATTTTCAGAATTTCAAATATTCAAAAATTACCTTAGCTTATAATAGATAATTATTTATTAATTTTTATAATATTAAATTAAAAATGTTACAAAATTATAAACAGATTCCAGCAATTTTACTATAGCCAATGAAAAATTTATCTTGTTAATTCTCAAGAGGTTCTCCGAATCTTCCCTGATTCACTCGAGGGATTTTTTGTAAATTAATTCAAACTTAAGATCTAATTTTTTCCCTTGACTCAACTACTTATTGAAATGAAAAATAAGTTAAAATCTACAACCAAAAATGTTATTGTTTTTACAAAATGCTCTACTTAGTGAATGATATTCTTGATTTTTCTCAAATTAGAAATGGAAAATTTAAAAAGAAACTATTTTAAAAAATTTGAAAGCAAATTATAAATTGCAAAATGAAAAATAAATGAAAAATGAAAACAAAATTGAAACTAAAAATTGATTTTTATATAATTAAAATCAATAATTTTTGCCCTGATGTGATTTCGTGTAATATGATGAGGTATGATTAAGATTAATAGCAAAAAATCAAAATAATTTAATTATTAGTCTTTATGAAAAAATAAAATCTGCTTATAATTCACCTAATGATCGGGCAAAAATTAAATTACAGCAAATAAAAAATGAGTTATTTCAGTATTTTGCTTCATTATAGAATGGAGAGTTGTTTAAATTTGAATTTAAATTAATTTTTATAAGTTTCTCGGTTAATTCAACAAAATGTTTTATAAATTTAGAACTAAGCTATTTTCAACAATTTCAGCCAAATTTGACTTAATTACTTTAAGTAAATTAACAATTGCTAAGATAACAGTACTTAAATTTATTTAATAAAAGGTAAGTAAATTATTTTTTTTACTATTTCTATTCAATTTATTTTTCCCTAAGTAGTGAAGCCTAAATATAATTTTTAAAATCGAATTTAATTTAAGTAAGTTTATATTAGCTGGTTACAGAACCAATAGTTGCAACACTATTAATAACTAAAAATCTAAAAGTTAAAATAGTAAAATAAATTAGATTAAAATAATTCAGCAATAAAATCAAAATAGTAGCAATAGTAATAGTAGAATTTTGAACAGCATTTATTCCAAAGTTCAGTTTAAAATTAGTAAGTTTAAATTAAAATAAAATTAAATATTAGAAATAAATAAATCAAAAAATAAATTTTTATATTAAGTAAATTTTAAATATAAGTAAAATCCCTAAGGAAATAATTAATAAAATTTATAAATTGTATTGTATTTTATAACTCTCAGTTGAATTGCAATTAATCTAAATATTCATATTTTTCATTACAAACTTTACAGATAAAACAAGTGAAGAAATAAATGTTTTATAATAATTAATTTTAATTTTAACTCTTATAAATTCTTAATGTTCAAGCTTTGCCTTAAAATGTTTTAGTTTTTATTTCTAAGTTTAAATATAGCCAATTTTTCTTAAACAATGTTCTCTTAATTTCTTAATTTACTTAATTTTATTCTAAGTTTAATCTTAATTTTAATTTATTCTAAATTACTTTCCTTGATTTTAACTTCCATTTTATAAATAATAAATAGTTAAGAAAATCTTTAATGAATAATTTAAAATCTAAGTTTAATCTATATTTAAAGATGAAGATGTTCCACATCGTTTTAGTTAAGGTATTATTAAAATTAATAATTTTATTTCTAAGGAAATTAATAGTAAATATTTGTAATTTTGACTTAAACTCTAAAAAAAATAAAACATTGAATTTAGGCAGAGAATTAAATTTATTATTATGAAAGAAAGTTAGAATTGGTAATTTTAGGAAACTGTAAAACTAATTGAATTTCAAAGCTAAATTATATCATAAACAAATTGGAAAATTGGAAATATTATAATTACCATGTTTTGTATATTTATAAAATATTTAAATCTTACATAATCTAAGTATCTCGTCTATCCTTAAAATAACAAAAGATTTTTCTACCTTTATATTAAATTCATTAATATTGAAAAATGCTTACTAAATGCTAAGATAGTAGATTTATATTTAATGATACTCAATTTAATTGAATAATTGAATTTAAATTAGTAAATAAAACTCTAGCAATTTATAAAAAATGTTTGTAATAGAACTTGGCATGAATTTGTGCCTCTAAAATATTGCAAGGTTATTGGAAAAAAGTGATATAGAATTGCAAATTAGAGTGTATGTTTCACTAGCGTGAATTTAACAAGTGCTTTTAAGCCCTCTGCAAAAAGTGTAAGTGTAATTATCTTTATTTAGTTTAATTTACCATGTATAAATAGTGCTTAAGTAGCTTAGCTATATTGCTATTCCAATATAACAAACATCAGAGAGCAAAATTAGCGCAATTTTTAAGACAAATAATATTTAAAAAATGCACTTACTTAAATTCCAATACACAGATCAATACAACGTAAGTTGCTCTTCAAAATGCACACAAAGCGCAGTGAAGTTAGTAGAGTGTGTAAAAGTTGCGTGGTTAAAAAAGAAAGTGCGATAGCCATGGCAAATTTATCACTTTTTGATTTCCATTTTAAGTTTAATTATTAAAGTAGTAATTATTAATTAATAAAAATCAAACTTAATTCAAATGTGGAGGTAAACCGCATCCCCAAACAAATAGTGTGAACGGTAAAACTTCGCCCCTAGTCGGTCAACAGGGTACAAACCCCATATATTCTTGATCAGCATGTCAAACTCTATAAGACTGGTAAGTATGGCCTCAAAATAAAATCATGAAATTTTTCCCATTTTCACCGTACTTGCATTCTCGAGATCGGCTTCCTCAAATTAAGTTAAATTCTGTCCTTTTAAATTTCCTTATTTATCGATATACTTAAAACTTTTTATCAACTTACAAATTCTATGTGTACATACGTATTGGGGTTTATGTACTCATAGAATTTGTAAGTTGATAAAAAGTTTTAAGTATATCGATAAATAAGGAAATTAAAAAGGACAGAATTTAACTTAATTTGAGGGAGCCGATCTCGAGAATGCAAAAAGAAGGGTTGGGACTATCACGGCTCTTACAAAGTTTGAATATGATTAGATTAATATGATTAGATTAGTGTGATTTTTTATTTTAAGTTCAGAGCAGTTTGAAATCCAGTAGATTGTCGGTGCCGTTCTCGAGATTTTTCAACATTGGTATACTACCGGCCTGACCCCTATAATCCAGTGCTTTGGCTTAAGCCAAAAAGCATTTTTGAGGCCCAAAACTGAAGACCTGAATTTTCGATTTTGGTGCCATTAACTTCTAGCTATTCCCGTCTTCACATTTCTACTGGCTATACTTCAGTTATGGACGGGAAAGGTTTGAATTTCGAAAGTTGCCGCGGATTTCGACATTTTATCAAAATGCCAATTTTGATTTTCGCCCATCTTGAAAATTTCTAAAATTTATCACAGCTCTTCAACCACCCACCTCCAGGCAACTCTAAGCTACTCGTTTATTGAGTTATAGTGAATAATCATTAT
>ARYC01017327.1:0-20785 GCA_000711775.1 Oxytricha trifallax
AAATCTAAAGTTGGTTAAAATTAAAATAATAAATAAGAATTTTGATTAATTTATACAATTTCCTATTTTTATCTATTTTAGCAATAATAAGTAATAACGATAAATTTAAAATAGCTTCGTTTTCTTGATCCTTTCCTCATCATTAACATCAATGAATTGTTTGCTTCTTTATCCCTCTTATTTGTCCTTTGACAATTATTGCCCTTCCAGATATTACCACTAAATATAATATATAATGATATTTGTTTTTAACTTACATTTATTTGAGCGTACAGTATTCTTCTGTGTCTCAGCATTTTCGTTTTTTATTAATTGAAGTAAATAGTTTAAAGGTAAATTTTAAATTATAATAATATATACACTAAATGATTCCTGAAAATATATGAGCGCTTATATTAATATTTTAATAATTGAATCAATTAAATCGCAATTATTCCTGACTCTCTCACTCCGCTTTCATTTATTTGTATTCTTCATATTTCTTCCTCTTAGTATTGTTATTGTTCCACATCTCTCTAATTGTTTTCATTGGCATTTTTCTAGTTTTCTTCCTCCTTTCGGTAGTTTTCTCTCTTTTATATCTTGTTTGGAGGTCCATTGAAGAAGTATTCTTCTACCTCAGAGAAATCTTCTACCAGTTCTCTGAATCTTCCTTCACATTCCTAGTATTCAGGCTCAATCTACGCTCTCACTTAATCTTTTATTACCAAGCTATCCCATTACAGTTCTTTGTTGACAATTTACCAAATTATTAAATTTCTTCTCTCCATACCTCTTTTCACATGTTTTCCTTTGGTAGCGATCCCTAATCTCCATCTTCACAAATCCAAGTTTTAGGTTAAACATCTATTAGTTTCTTTAAATGTTCATCCAGTCTTTATCAAATATCCGGGAAGTTCATATAAAGTTATCGACTGTAAATACACACATGATTTTGCATTCCTCTTTGTAATTGATTTGATTCAGTGTAATCACTAATTTCTTCACCCAGTACTTTCTAAATGGTATGCCATTTATTGATTAATTCAGTTTCCTCATATATTTTGGAGTACTGTGAGACTAATTATTGATCTCCTGGAGATCCCACATACCACAGAGTCTTTCCCTATTTTAAAATTACCAAATGTTTTTGAAACATTTTTATGTTGCTTTAGCAGGCTAACTGGCATGATTATTACTTAGATATCATCTTAGAGATCTCCAAATTCTACCATTTTTAATTAATTGCTCCAATGATTTTTTCAAAACTTTGAATTTCATTTTCATTCACGACTACTGATGGTAAAATTATAAAAATCTTGTTTTATAATTAAACTTGACCTTCTCATTTTGTCTCTATATTGATTCCATAAGATCCTCAGTGACGTGATTTCCTGAATTAAATTCCTGGTGTTTCCACTCCTCTTTACTTCTTTTTATGCTGAGATTGCTTTTCTGGCCATAAGTTTTCCTATTTTATTCTACCTCTCAGAGCACTCTGTCTATCGTTTTATCATCTTACCAGAGCCTTCTCAACTTTAGTCCTTGCGTTTGGACAGCATACTTTTGTCGCAATTAAGCTTTAACCTTTCTAAGCGTAAATGATATTGTCAAATACCTTGCATCTTACTTCTGCTAGATCGATTAAATTTTTGAGCTCCATTTGATGTCCCTGAACTCATTTTGTCTTCAGTTTGTCAACCAGATTTCTCTGACTCTTTCAATCTTTAGTTTTCCTGTTTGGATTTGATTATCCAACCTTTAATCTACTCTGAATCCCTTTTGTTAGATGAAGTGTGTTCTTGCATTAATCTCTTTTCTTATTTCTTATTATTGATCATACAAAATATTTATTCTTATAATAAATTCACTTTATTCAGAAAACATCGTTTAGAAATATCGTATAAAATTCAATTGTGTATAAGACATTTAGATACATCAGAGACTGAATCATTAAAATTAATCTAAATATATTAATATATTTATTATATTCTAAAAAACTTTGTATAAATAAATCAAATGAAAAACATCATCAATAACAAAAATAAACATGACAGCAAATTATGTAAGCAAAAGAAATTAAATACAGTAATTACATTATTTAATTAACAGTTAAAAATTATCATTCGAAAAACCATCAATAAATCCAAGGTACTTTCAAATTATTACTGAAATTATATAAGAAACCAAGTTCTTAAATATAAATATTGCCATGAATTACTCTTGTAGTATGAGCTTCAATAAATATCTTATAAAATAAGAAGAATTGATAAAAATTAATTGAATTGTGTAAGTATAAGCAATTAATATAAATAACTTAAATAAATGAATTCAGCACATAAATAAAAGCACTTAGAATTTTTTGAGAGATGCCATACTTCTGCTAATATTTAATACTGCCAACCCAGATGAGGAGTCCAGTTTATTTTTTTCCTTTAGGCGAATAAATCAGGCCTTGAGAGTTTTGGGGTAAAATTTAAAGAATGTATTTGTTGTCACTTAAAAGCAAGCGATTAAATACAAGTACTCGAAGAAAATGGAAATAATTGCAGCTCCATCACATTTAGTACTTAACTGATGCAGAAACTCTCGAGGCTTCGGCATTGAGAGCCTTCGAATTCGAACATTATTGTATCATAGAAGATTCTTAGAAGCAAAAATTTCGATACTCAACTTCGTTGATTTAAATGAGTTGTTGGGCTTGCAAGTATGGTAATTAGAAGTTATCGAAAGAGGGAGCTAAACTAAAAACTTAAGTCGCAATAGTGATGATCATGAGGTTGATAAATTAAAAAACTTTTTAATTAAAAGAGGGCTCAACATGAACATATGATAAAGATGAGGCCGTAGAAGATCAAAAAACAGTAGTTAAAGATTATACCATTGTCATATTCCTTGATAATCCTTGAGCTTATCAATCACTAAAAGTAAAAAGCATTGTAAATGAGAAGAGTTGTACAATAATTTTAACTCGCCTTACAGCTTGGGTCATAATTGCATTGAACAAATTTTCTCTGGAGTTAAGTAGAGGTACAAAGCAGGGTTGGCAAAGATTGATTTCAGCTTAAGCGTCAAAAAGCACATTGATTATAAAAAAACTCAATACTTAAAATTAATTTAAAAAAATTGAGCTGTCGCATATTTTATAAGATGGAAAAGCGACTTATAAGTTTATGATGTGTAAACACAAATAAATTTTAATTAAATTTTATGTAAACATAAATTATTTTTATCACTAATGCAATCTCTTACTTGTGGTTACCTTTTTATATTGTTTCTGAACTTAAGCGACTGACCATGACTCTAAGGAAAGAAAGACTCTCTACGAATTCAATGTACTCGCTCGATATCTAGGGTCGCTTTCGTTTCTGTGTGTTTTACCCGCCTTGAGATTTCTGCTTCAGCATTGCTGATGTGCCCTTTTTTTATTTAGCATTTATTTAAATTTACAGCAACATACATTATAATTAGAGTGTCATAAACTTACTTGAGTAGTAAGGGAATAATAATAATAAATCTCTTAGCAATTTTTGATTGATCTCGATATTTTTCTTGATTGGACTTCATCCTTAATCAACATGCTAGCTTTTTGCTGTTATTTCACGATTTAAGTTAGGTAGTCATTTATGAGAGTGTCTAGAATGCCAAAGAAAAATTTTCATCAGGAAAGTGTAGTTAATCGTCTTATGTATTTAAGTATTAGCTTTTTGTAAATATCTTATGCAGAGAGATCATGGAAGCAGGGGATGTTGACATAAATTATATCAGCACTCCTCACTAGTTCCTTCTTTAAACTTAGCACGTCATTGATAAACCTCACGCTTGTCTTCTTAAACGTCTACTAGTGAAAACCCAATATTTGTGCTTACATAAAAATATGTTTATATTCAAATTTTAAGTAATCATACCAGTCACTTTTTTTATTGAATTTAACTGCGAATTGCCTTGAATTTGCAAGCGTATAATTGCGGACTTACCCAACAACATTTTGCATTATGTATTATTTGCATTAAGCCATAATTTTCTAGGGAAATTTAAAATCAATATTTGTTTATTAATATATTACCCTACTTTATAAACTAAGTAATTTAAGGGAATATTACTAAATAGATTTTTTTCTCTGGCTTTGCTGGGAAATATTATTTCTTTTGTTTTATTATTATTGCCTAAGAGATTAGACTATATACTTTAGGTATTGTTTGTATCAACATGAATTTATGTCACTATTTACCATATTGCTCAAATAATTTTAATTTTTATTTATATGCTCTCATATTATATGCACAATTACCTATTTATTTGTTTATTATTTTTTCAAGAGTGCTAGTTAGCTTTCTTAATATTGTGTTTAAAAATTAGCCTATGCGCTGATCTGATTATTATTTTTAATTAAACGAATATATGTTTAGTATATTTAATATTTATAAACTTTCTAATTATCATATTTTAAGTACTACTATAAATACTATGAAAGCATAATAATAGGATTAGTATTCCATAAAATTAATTTAATTATTTATTTGTACAACAAAAACATTAAATGAATAAACCCGTTACAGCTGGAGATACTCCTAAACCAAAAACATATGAAATTTTAAAATCATTAAGCAAAATCAGTATTGATGCTAATTATCAAAGATTTATTGCAAGGATTGCATCTAAATCCCAAAAAGCTGAGCACTTTGAATCCCTCTTGTAAAAGTTGAGCAATCAAAATTCTAGAAAGTCCAAAATTTCTTACAGAAAGCCTAAATTATTAAAACATGTGGTCTCTGCGATCAAGCTTAAACTTTGTCTCAGCTTAAAGAGCATTCCCTAGATCATCTCAGGGAGATTGGAAAATTCAACAATTTAAAAATAAATGGTGAGTATCGCTGTAAAATTTTGTGTAGATGGTAACGATAGTTATGGAAGTATAAAGTTGGTCAGCGCTCATATGGTACTTATAAAATCAGAGATTTGCAAAAGGCTAGCTTTCTACCATAGTAAGCTTATTAATATTCAATCAAATTACCTCAGAGGTCATAAGCAAGCTTAAATAGCTTGACGTTCATAGTAAGCTCTGTTGATTGCTTAGAATTTTCAAAGGAAAATATATTTCCTTTGGGCTCTGACAAGCTATAGTATCATTCAAGTCAATATACTCCTAAACACAGACAATATATTACAGTGACATAAAAATTTGCAAATGATGACTTAAATTATTCAGTTATAGAGCAGTTCTTGGCTAACCTCATTTTACTCGTTGAAAAGCTCTGCCTATTACCATTGTATCGGAGCTAAGCTATGCTCAGGGAAGGCATTGAACTTAGACTTTTGCAACATGCGATTGCTGTTTATTTTAGGCCAAATTCAGTTATAGTTCAAAGCTAAATCGAAGATTTTATCAAAAAATTTGAAACCCGTTTAGGGTCTTGTAAGACTTAATATTTATGTTACTTAACAGCAAACTGATAATGTCTAAGGTTGACTCGTTAAAGGGCTTATGCTACTAAGCGCGAATTATGACTCTATCACTAGAGGACTATCACAGTAATCCTAATCATAAAGAGAATTAAGTGGATTGATCGTGAATATTAGAAATAAATGCAAGTGAATATATGAAAAGTATGGTTTAAAGCCTCAATATGAGTCTTAATTTCTCCATTTTCATCATCATCTCCATCCTACTTAGCTTTTCAGCTCATCATTCAATCCTTCAACAACATTCGCGTTCTGTCCCTTATGTTTCTGGTGTCAAAAATATCAGAGTTGGTGATGCTGGAGCTCAAAACTCCATTACAGCTTAGTTTAATTCTGATTTTTCATCATACCTGCTTAAGGAGGAGACTCCATTATGTTTAGCAAAAATTTTGAAATTTAGAGATGTTCATTAATATAATCAGTCTGATTTAAACCTTTTATGTTTTAATGATCAAATATTTAATTTTGTATTGTTAGGTTTAATCTATAAGAGATTCTTAATAGAGATGTCTTAATTAATTTTTAAATGATATTTATTAATTAAGACTAAGACTGATTAAATTAATGAACATCTCTAAATTTCAAAATTTTCGCTAAACATAATGGAGTATCCGCCTTAAGCAGATATGATGAAAAATCAGAATTAAACTAAGCTGTAATGGAGGTTTGAGCTCCAGCATCACCAACTCTGATAATTTTGACACCAGAAACATAAGGAACAGAACGCGAATGTTGTTGAAGGATTGAATGATGAGCTGAAAAGCTAAGTAGGATGGAGATGATGATGAAAATGGAGAAATAAAGACTAATATTGAGGCTTTAAACCATACTTTTCATATATTCACTTGCATTTATTTCTAATATTCACGATCAATCCACTTAATTCTCTTTATTTAAGGAGTCATGTCATACGCTTGTATTTTTTCAGAATGTGTTTTGCAGTTTCTGATAGGCAAAGCAATCTTCGCTCGCAGGGTATAGTTCATCGCTACTTAAAGCCATGCAATGTAAAACTTAGAGGAGGACAGTTCCTTAGATTTTCATAAGAAACTTTAAATACACCTCGATGATAAGATAGCTTAGTCAAGATGAGTTCATATTAATGGAATATCATTTGTGGTTCAGATAATTATTCTTACCTGGTAATTTTCCCGCATTATTTGGCAAAACTTTCAAGGATGAAGTGAAGAAATACGAATATCTTGCAATCTTTGTAACTTAACTGAATTATGATGGCAACTCTTCAGATGAGATTAAAAAAATTACTTTAGAATTTAAAGACTCGAATAACTACCTGATGTTTTGTAAAAATAAATTATGCTTACAAATATTTTAAATGGAATGGATTTAAGTATTCTAATTAATATTTATATTAATACAATTTTTTATCAATTCATAATATAAGTCTTTATTTATTTTTGATAATATTATAGTAATTATATTTATGTTATTTATAATAATTTATTTGGTAGAATTAATTTAATAATATTATAAGTGTGAGGAGTGCCAGCACTCGGGTGAAATTCTCAATATATCAATATAGATTATTATTTGATGGAACATTATATAAACGTTATATAATGACATTGTTAATCTTTCAGGATATTAATATGCTAGAAGTTGCTCTTTTAATGAATAAATATATTATATTAGAATTTTTTAAACTCAATCAATTAATATCATTGGCAAACTGTTTCAACTCTAAATAAATTTTTATCTGCTACTTTATCAAATCATATGCATAGTCTTCAACTATAAGAAGCAATAAGCGCGGATAGCAAACAGCAGAGACAAATAAGTGTCGGCATTTATAAAGTCATCTACTATTAATATAAATAATAGTAAAAGAGATGCCTGTTATAAATCATAATTATATGAATATCTTGAGAGAGCAATAATTTCACAATCGAATAAAACATCCGATATTAAAAGATATTGTTTTATTGATAAAACTGTTATACTAAAATAAATTAAATAACATAATACAATTAAAATAATAAAAATAAAGACAAAATCCTACAAAGTATTAGAAGGATATTAATTAATAAGTCTAAGAAAAAACAAAACAAATCTGGTAAGACCTTTGAGGATACCAAAATTAGCATAAACGATATTTTCAGTTACTTTTTATGTCCTTCGTTCCGAAAAGAAACTTTATTTTAAATATGATAAGTTTAAATATTTTTGGCATAACTCCAATAAGCCTAATATCTCCAACTTTGATGCCAATTAATTGAGTCAGTATTTGAAATAGTAACACTATATTAAAGCTAAGATCTATTTATACTAATATTTTCAATGATGAATTCTTCTACAAATTGGTAGATCTAAGACATTATATTTATAGTATGATATATTATTGAGGGAAATACAAAAATAAAAGAAAATCCCAATAGTATAAATCAAGATAACCTTAATATTAAAATTAGTAGCTAAAAAAGATCAAGAAAAGTGGTTGATAGCAGTAAATTAGAAGTCAAAAAAGATAATCTGGTTGAAGAGGAGTATGGTACATTTGTAAAGAATGTTAGTATACTAAAAGTATTTTGCAAATTGAAGACACTTGGAAAATAGTTAGATCTAATACTGATAAAAACTTATATATAAATATATTTAAACAAATTAGAAAAATACGATGAAATATATATTTAGGTACTACTAGTTCACATAATATAACCTATTAGAATTGTTAAAGCTAACTTGAATTGCTTATTGAGCTCCTTATTTAAGATAGAGGTTAAAGACTAATTTTTAACAATATAATAAATCCTTATTTATTTAACATTTGCTAATTATATTGTCATACATATTTAAGCTTTCTAGCACATCATGTATAGATAATTTTTTATGAAGATAAAATATTTTATCATATTTAAAACAGCATATTTAATTTTATGCTTTATTTATTAAAATTTTTAGCATTGAGGGAGCTATTATTGATATGCATAGCTACTCTAAAGTTTGAATTATAGTAAATATGCTTATAATATTATAAAAATCGTAATATTAAATTCAACATATGAGACAAACACTTAAAAGGCGAGCAAAAAAGCTACTATAATTATTTTAAATAGGTTATTATTGTTTATCATTGATTTCCCTTTATTTATATTATTTTTGGCAAAAGAAAATATATCTTTAAATGAGAGAAATAGCATATCAAACTGGTATAAAAATTAATAATTCATGTCTATAGTAAAAAAAGCAAGGTTTGAATTCAGAAAGTAAATTATCCTTTGATATGAATCATTTTATTCATTCTTTTATAGGAGATCTATAAACAAGATTGTTCCTTAGACAATCATATCAGACTAAGAATCTTAGTAATTTATTAGATTTTAAGCCTAATTATTTTACCTTAAGAGCTGTGTCTATCTGACCAGTTATGTTGTTCTAAGATAAAATTGTGAAACCTTTAATTTTATTAGTCGTCATTAGTGACCTATAAGGTAAGTATGTATAAGAATTTTTCTAATCTGTAAAAAGATTTGCTCTAAAAGATGAGATCATTAAAAATATCCTTAGAAGCTTATAAACTTTAAAAAAAGATCAAATAAAATATATAGGAGAGGAAAATTAAAGATATTATAAGACTTTTAGTTAATAAGTATAGTTTAAAATATATTAAAAATAATAAATTAAAAAAATAGTTAAAGTTAGGATAATAAAGAATAAATGATATTATTAAAGAATTTATTTAATTCTTAAGGACTTATTTCAGGGAAAGAAGATGCAGCAAATAATTGTATGATAGACCATTATATACTTGGCAAAGATAAATTAGAGTTAGTAATGAGTTAATAACAAGAATCAATAAAAGCCATGACTTTATACATTTATCCTATAAAATTAAAACCTTACATATTTAATACATTAAATTTAATCAAGCCCAATCACTGGCGTTACTAATCATTATATAAAGTTAATATATTTATTAAGTATGGGCGTTGGCAATTGTATAAAATTTGCCGACGCATTAAAGGGATTTTTTAATTTAATTAAACTAAAGAATTAATATATTAATTAAACTTAAAATATATATATTCAAAAATCATTTCAATATAAGTTAATCCTTTAAGATCTATACTATTCCTTAAGGAATTACAATAGTACTCTAAATTTATTCTAAAATAATATTTGTACGGAAGTTTTGACTTTGCTTAGTACCTTTTTTAATTTTCTAAATTCTATCTAAATTATTATAGATCCTTAAGGATTTCTCATAATTAAAAAGGATTTTGAATCCTAAATTTAAGCTATACTATTAGCTTAATCTATGATATTTTTTTAAAAAATAATTTAAAAATCGCCTGCATGCATCGGCAAATTTTAAAATTTGCCGATGCCAAAATTAATGGACTTTTTATATAAAAAATCAAGATTAATCTTAAATAGACTTGAATAAAATTGTATTTAATTTATTATTGAAATTAATTTTAATTATATAAATAAATAAAAATTTCAAAGATAATGGCTAATATAGAATAGCACAAAATTGTGATTGACTACAAAGCTTCCTTATATTCCACTAATACGGAGATGGAATTAGATCAGATGACGGTTTTTAAAAATTGAGATTTAACTGTAAAGTTTTGAAAAAAGAGTAAACTTAAATTCAGTGATTATCCCGCTCCTTGACTTGCTTTGGTCGAATAAGATTCAATAAAAATTTAAAATATTCGCTTAAAATTAAAAAAATATAAAGTTAAATGAATTGAGAAATTAATCACTATATTATAGTTTATAAGTTGTATTTTTACTAAAATAATTAAGGGAAATTATATAAATGAAATGAAATCTATAATCAAAACCCCAAAACACCTTAGTGAGGTTTATAAGTGCCTTGATTTGTAGGGTATTGTTGGGGTCTTATTGGGGTTAGTAGAGAAATTAGGTCAAATTGCAAAATGAGAAAGAGAAATTAGCGAAATTTAGGGTATATTTATGATGAGAAATATTTAGATTTACTGCTTCAGCTTAGGTATGGTACGAGTATTAATATAGATTAATTCAAACCAGTATTGAATTATGCAGCTATTGCAAAGCTCTTACAACAAGAGTGCCTCTACTGTTAGGTATCACTGCATGTTAGCTGTTTAGCATTTTAATTCTGGTACTTGAAAGCATCCTACTAGAAAATAAAAGTTCTCACAGCACCATATTGACTACCTCTGTGACTCTAAGACTTTAAAGTATTGGGCACACTTTCTTCTAGACTAGCGAGCTGTAATGTTTCATCGCAAGTTTCCTGATATGCGCATCTCTCCTTAGACTATAGCCAACATTTATAGAAGAAATGGTATTACTTTCAAGTTTGTCAACAGAGTGAAGAGCGTAATTGATTTTACAGTGCCATTTTATAGTAATAATTTAAACTATATATATGATTAAATGCAGAGAGCTATTGATAATAACATCAAGTTCATACATGCAGATGAAGCTGTGTTTACTTTCAACACTTTTATTAATAAGTCTAGGTATAAGAAGTATGATAATATAGAAGTTTATGACTAAAAAGTGAAGGTAGTTACCCATGCAATTTTAGCTAGTATAAGTGAAGATTCAGGCTTAGAGAGTTATGTGATTCACCCTCGCTCTATTAAGCGAGAGTAGTATATAGAGTTCCTACATAAGCTCAGAGAGAAGTATAGCAACCAAGAGATCATCCTGTTTGTTGATAACCTATCAGTTCATAAGACTAAGGTGTCTAAGAAAGCTTATGAAGACCTAAACATAACTCCTGTTTATAACATTCCTTATAGTCCTTAATTTAATGGAATAGAATTCTACTGGAGTTAAATCAAGACTCACTACAAGAAGCTGCTGCTGTATCATCTTGTGCATGACTTGCCTATCGATTCAGTAGACTTGATTCAAAGCAGCTGTAAGAGAGTAAGCGTAGATAAGACACAGTTTGTGCGAGAGAAGGAAGAATGAATGTTTATAAATAAGTTTGAGATTTAAACGAATGAATATATTCACATATTAAATTGGCCAATGAAGGGGTTTGGCTTCTCTTTCTTCTCCTCTTTTTATGGCTTGCTTGGACCCATATTTCTTCTCTTTGTGCCAGCTCCTGCATCTATGTTCATTTCTTCTGGCTTTTAGACATCTTTATAAAGTCTCTTGCTCACTTTATAAATAGTCTATGACTTTCTCTCTCTGTGAACCTTCGCATGCTCTTTCATTAGGAATATACCAGTTCGAGGTTTCCCTACAAAGTTATGAATCAAAGCTTACTAGAGAGGAATGGGTGCTTCTTAAGCTCAGCGAGCCAGGTCTCGCTTATTAGTATGCCTTGCTTCTTTTAATCTTCAGGAGAAATAGAGCAGCGTTTTTTGTGAGCTTCTTCAATGATCTCTCTGAGGTAACTCTCTCTTAAAGTGCCAAGAACTCCAAAGAAGAAGCTCCTTTCTGGAAGGTTGTTAGAGAGTTGTTTCTTGGTAGGAAGATAAACTCCCAACTCTTCATCTTTCATTGCATCCTCGTAGAGATTAGTGACTGAAATCTCTGGGTAGTTTGGTATATCTATCAACTTTATTTCACTGTTTTTGAAGGCTTTCTTCTCATCGCAGAGTATAGCTTTAAGAATGAAATTTTGGTACATTCCATCGTTGGAAGGAATAACCCACTATAGTATATGATTAAGTATATGTCACATGCTTACCATGCTAAGTGAGGTATCGATAGAGATCTTCCTTGCTTCTAAATCTTGAGAATATTTCTTAAGCTTCAACCCTCTTCATTGCAGTACCTATAGATTCCATCCTTGTTCCTTCTCTTGTTATTGAATTTCAAATTTTAATATATAGAGTTCTGGATCCTACTGTTAAAAATCTTAGTATTAAATATGGGCATCTTATAGAAGGTCAACCCTGGTAAGGATACGTGGAGAAAGCTGGCAGAAGCTGTAACAAACTTCAGAGATGGAGCTCCATTTTTATCAATGTAGTTCCATTAAATTAGTACTAAATTTGTTTAAATTTGATTAGTACCGATACTAAATTCGTTTAAATTTAACTGGTACCAATTTAATAGTACCAAAACTTAATTAGTACCTAGTTTTAATCCAGTGAGGTTTTAATGGAAAAGTTCCAATATGGTTCAAAACCTGATTGGTACCAGTCCCAACCTGAATTTTATCTATGTTGGTACCAAAATTAAAATAATTAAGCATGAAATTAGAAAAATTATAGTAATAAACTAAGTATAAATATGATATCTAACACACCTAAGAATCAACCATTGTTGTTGCAGTGCCAGCTCCTATACAAAGTTAGTATAGCCAGTGAGGTTTTTACTTATTAATAATAGAAATTTAAAATTGAATTTAAACATGGCGGCTAACTTAAATCGTAAGGCAGGTTCTCTTGGAACAGGTTAATCATTGCTCAACTTTGGCTCCTCCAAGAAACCAGAAGTAATTTATATTGAAAAGGAGGTAGAGCTAAGAGCTCTAGAGTTTGAAGCTGAGGTCTTTAAAATTTAAGTTTAAAACAAGAAGTAGAGTGCTGAGATGGGAGTTTAAACATAAGTTGAATTGGTTGAGGAAGATAAGGAACAGCAACCAATAGAAAAAATTAAAACGTTTTAATGTGAAGACTGCTAAAATTTCTTCTCAACTGAGTCAAGCTTGAAGAGACACATCAAAGAGGTACACTCTGGTAGAGCTAAGATCTACTTCAATCATGATAAAGTAGATGGTAGATATTAATGCACTACCTGCATGAAGTCTTATACTCACTCAGCTAAAGTAAAGAGACATATGCAAAAGCATCATTTAAGCGAATTCCTGATTAAAGATGAGGAAACTTAAAAGCTTGTACCTGCTAAAAGAAAAAAATAACTCTCTTGATTCACAAACAGAACAGTAGGAGAGACTTAAGAGATAGAAGCGGTTTGAGTCAATGAACCAACCAGCAAATGGTATGTATATTGCATGCTTATAAGAGAGAGCAATGTATATACCTGCATTAAATGCTGTCGACATAAACAGCTGTATTGAAAACTATTTGAATATTGACGTACCTAACAAGGTAAAACATATAGTTTTTGATGAATTCGCATACAAGGTATATCCATTCAAGTATCTCATTAAGAACGAGCAATATTAAAATGAGTTTGCAAATGAATACATAGTACTGAGAGAGGCTTAGAAAAGATAATGCAAGAACTTAGCTAAGTCGACGGAGTTATACTTGGTCATGGTTTTATTGCATTGAGACTCAAGAAGTTTGAAATGTCTCTAAGAGAGTATCTCTACCATAATAGATATCCTGATGATTTGAATGAGATACTCACAGATATGACTAAGGGTGTGAAAGAGCTCCATGATCTAGGGTATGTTCATAGAGATTGAAGCCAGAAAATGTAATGCTAAATCTATTCCCTTTAGAAGTAGTAGTCATAGATTTCAACAGAGCAATAAGACAAGAGATAGTGACTTTAGCTAAGATTTTAGGCATCCAGGATACTTCCCTATAAGAGAGAAATGGACAAATGGCTCTGTATAATGGGATGTTTGGGCGGTAGCTGCAATTATCTTAGAGTGCGATATGGAAATGATGTCATACTTTGGAACAAAACATGAGAAATAATCAATAAGTTGCTGCTAAACATATTAAGCAAGATGAAATATGCAATGAAATTAAGAAGATAGTTAAGATGGTCATCGTAAAAGCTCCAGCATATCCAAGATAATCATGAGATGATATACTAGAACAACTACAGACTGCTAAATTCAAGAGGTATCACAAAGATAAGCAGATTAAATTTGTTTAAATTAAGTACAGTAATACTCATTAAATATTCATTAAATTCATAAAAAACCTGCTTTTTCTCTACTAACCCCGATAAGACCCCAACTATACCCTAAAAATCAAAGCACTTATAAACCTCACTAAGGGGTTTTGGGGTTTTAATTCATTATGCAAAAAATAATGAGAATCAATTTTCTAGGAGAGTATAAAATTGCTGTACTCCGATGGTCTTTTATCCTTGGTCTGGTTCTTGATCATCTTCTGCTGACCTTGACCTTTTTCTTTGTTGTCCATCATCTTGAATTCGTCCTTTGTCACTTCTTTCTCGCTCTTACTTGCTATAGTTATTTTGGTTTCGCTACCAATTTTCTTTATGTAAATTGTAATGCTCAGTTTTCTTGGTGAGTGGAAGTTCTTCTACTTCTGAAATTTCCTTAATGAGCTCGCTGAACCTATCCAAAAATATTGGATATTCTATCTGTAGTTATCTCCTTGAGTCCTTCCTCATTACTATTTTGTCCGTTCCTGAATAGGCAGAGATCGTCTTGTTTCATATCCATGTTTATTTTCAGGTCCTTTTCGTTTAGAGTTATTCCTGATTTGTTGATATCCATCTTTGTGAACCCACTTACCATGTTGATTATTAGGTAATATCTCTACACATTTAACAAATCCTTTGCAAATATTTGAAATACCGGTTACCCTGGCAGCTTTATGCCAAATTGTTCATGATTAGTAGAGCCAGAACTTCGCAACCGTCAAGGTCATTAGCATATTTAGTTTCTACAAGACTTTATATTTCCTGATGCCATCCCCATTGTATATTTGTGAATTTTTTTAATTTTCCGCTTGTTTTTGTAGAAGTACACAGCTTCCTATTAATCTCCAGGTACATGAATCACTCGTGTTTACGACATCTCTCAATCTTAAGTATCACCTAGATCTTTCAATATTTTACATTGCCTTGAAAGCTTGCTGGTATAATTATACCTTCATGGTCTTTTGCTTCTCTCAAAATTTCTTCATAGTTCAGCTTTAATTTTGTAGAATCAATGATCATGTCTAGTTTGTCTAGTTTCTAAATTCCAATTATCATACATCCTATCCTTTGTTGGTTGTATTAGACTTCTTCGATTTGTTATATGTTGTATTAACCGTTTCCTCAGTATAGTGATTTTATGGAACTAGATATAAATGTTTCCAGTCTTGGTTGATCACCTTCCGGTATTCATGTTACTTCTACTTCTATAGGTAATTTTCTCTTTCTTCTCTTTCTTTGGCCACTTTAACCTCATCCTATTTTCTAACCAGAGCTTTCTCGAGTTGGGTTCTTAATCTCGGGCAGCATACGAAAGTGATTATTCTTGAGATTATTGGTTACCATCCTGTCTTCGCATTGATGATCTTATCAAATTCTAAACAAGTCACTTCTGGCATGTCGATGATTTTATTATAGGCATGAAATTTTAAAAACTTCAATACCTACAGCTAGGACCCTGCAGTTTAAGAATTGAACAACTTTAACCCGTTTAGAATATATATTAAGAATAATTTTTCGAACAGCACTTTATTAAAAAGTAGCGATGTTTGGGGGATTTTTTGAGAATATATGAAAATAAGTACATACTATCTATCAGTTATTCAAATAAGCTAACTGTAGTTATGATTAAAACATTTTATAATGGAAAAATAAACAAGCCCTATACTTAAGTTCAGGATTAAAAAATTCTAAAACTTATATAGATCTGAAAAGATCTATATATTTATAAAAAGAATTATAAAAACTTAAGTAAATATATATTAAAGTATCATAGCCCGTTTAAATATTAATAAATATCTAGAAATGAAAATTATTCTAATTCCATTTAAAAAACCAAAAGAATTTTTTATAGATATAATCATATTAGAATACTAAATCATGTGAAAAAAAAATAATATTTTAACATTAAATAATTAAAAAAACAGTTATTAATATGCAAGTTTATATTATATATTAATTTTATACAATATTTTAAATGAATGATTAATTAAAATCCTCCAATCGTCCCCACTTTCTAAATAGGTGACATCGATTGGTTTATAAATTGCAATATTCCTCTAAGTTAAAGATATTTAATATGAAAGATTAACTTTAAAGTACTTAAATTATGTTTAAATAATTTTTTTATCTTCATGCCTAATATAAATTCTCTTGAACTTTTCATCTGATTTCCCAAAATACAAGATAATGTATCTTCGTATTTATCTAATTGAGTTCTCTGAACTTTGGTCTCGTTAATCTTAGTGCTTGGGTTTGATTTCCCAATCTTTAGTCTGCTCACGAAACCCTTTCATTTTTGTAGGGTGATTCTACTACATTTCTCATCTCTGATTCCTAGAATCTCTTAGCCTTTAATTATGCCCCTGTGGTTGCAGCGCACCTCTTTTACATTCTATCAGAATCTTTTTCCTCGTTTTCATATCTCTCTTCTGATCTTCCCACCTCTCACCTCATAGTTCTTCTCTTCCTCGTTGTGTTTTTTAGTTTTGCATAGTTCAAGTGGTATTTATCTTTAATTGTTGAAAGATTGCTCTTTTTAATAAATTAATTTAATATACTATTCTTATTTCACTAATTTATAACTTCTTGGTTTGTTTTATACTTAGATATTCAAATATTTGTCAGATTGTTGTAAATTTGTAAAATCTAAATCCTTTTCTTTTTTCTTGACGTAGGTTTCCTTAAATAGTTTCTTTATTGGTTAATAATTCCCCATGTAGTTCTTTTCATCCTTTGGTATAGCCATATTATATTTGTGATTATTTCTATTTGTTTTGTCCGTCTAAGTCAAAAGTCTATTCTTTCTAATTATTTTAGAGAATCTAATTATATCTACAGCTGAGTTAATTATTTCGTAGACTTTCATGCCGTTCTGATCTACTAATACTTTGTATACATTGCAATTGTGATTCATGTTGAAGTTAATCATGATCTTGCTTTGAATAAAGACCATTATTGTATCCATGACATTTTTTGTTTAGAATATTTATTTCCTCTCTATGATTCGTTTCTCTTCTTTTTAATCTCATCGCTCACTTTTTTAGATCTCATATGAATTATTATAATATATGTTGATTTTCTTCAGGTTCTTCTGAATAAAGTCTCATATTATTTCACTGGTGCTAATTTCCTTTAGTTTCGTGAAATCTCTGAGTAATTTATTTGGGATGTTTCTCGATGTTCATAGAGTTATTGTATTCAATTGTAGCTTCATATTCTCTATCTACTCAAATTTTTAAGATTTTTATCGCAACTAGTGGGATGTATATATAAATTATCTTTGACATAAATTAAGCTATTATTATTGTGTCGCTGTCAGTGCGATTGTTTGAGCTAGTAATTATTTAATAAAATATTTTTCTTCTTGATATTATTTCTCGTGTTTTTTAAAAGATTATTGGTGATTAGGTAAATATTTAGTGCTAGGTATTTGGATTCTTAGACTTTGTTTATGCCTTTAATTTTAAAATCTCTCTCAAATTTCTAGCGTCGCTCAGGAATACTGTCTGTTTTTTTTATATCAGTTTCAAGTTTTGAATTATTCAATTTCTCTTAAACAATTTATTACTCTCATAAATTCTTATGGGTCTTTTATATTAAAAATATGTCTTCTGCAAAAGCTATCAGCTTACCTTGTTTTATCAAGGACATTAATTCTTGTTGAGCTAAAAAAGCATCCTGTAAGTAAATGTTAAACAACATCGGGGATAATTTATTTCCCTGGCTACTCCCTGTTTTTTTTTATTTCTTTTTTTTCATTTGTTATTTTGTTGTAAGTATATAGTTGTTTAATTAATTCGACTCTCTTAGCATCATTTTGGTTTATTGGTTTTTATTTTAGTATCGAGATTAATTTGTCATTCTCAATGAGTCATAGACTTTCGACAAATCTCTCAATAAATAAACTTCTCTTACTTGCTCATTTTTTAAAAATAATTTAATATGTTATGGAAATCTATCAAGTTTAAGTGTGTGCTTATGTTCTCTTTAAATCCGTATATTGATTGTTGTAAATTGCTTTTATTATGATTAATTTTATCTCTTTAGACTTTTTCCAAATGAAAATGTACTACTATTTGTCTTGTGTTCCTGATTCTTGGATATTGATATTTTGTCCTTGCTTAATTGAGCCACCCTTCATTAATGTACTTTGGAATTTATTTCTCATTCAGTAATCTTGATATCTTTTTGCACACAGTTTCTTACATTTATTTTTATATATTTAACATTTTTCCATCGAAACTATCAGGTCATATGGCTTTGTTAAATTTACACTCTTTTATGCTCCTCTTTACATTCTGTTCATTGAATAATTTTCTCATTTCTTATTTATCTATCATTATATTGTCTTTATTCGTAGGATTTGCCCTTTATCCTCTATCTTGTCTTAGAAGATTTTGCTCTAGAACTAAATCACTATCGCCTAATTATTACTCCAGATTCAATTTTCTCATTATTGACATTTAGGCCTTTATTTAGTTATAAGTCTTTTAGGTTATTAGTTAATCTTTACTCCAAGTAGAAGAAACCTTTTATGTCGTTTTTCTATCTAGGCATTATTCCAAGTCATTTACCGCTACTTTCCATTTCATTTTCATATTTTAGAACACGCTCTATTAGCTTGTTCCAATTTACCTTAACGCCCATTTAGGTAATCCATGATACAAATTCTTTCCTTTTGCTTTTTTTTCTTTTTTATCTACAAAAAAGTCTTGAATAAGGTTATCTAAAGTAAGAGTTAATACTCTTCTTCATTTGGTAAGAAATGCGAAAAAAAAGGTAGTTTTAAAAATAGTATAGTGATAGTTATGAACAAATGAATATTATAATAAAATCAAAAATATAAAATAGTATTTATCAAAAGAATTTCTATATTCACTATAATTTTATCTATTATTCTTAGTTAATATTCTTTATTAATTATAATTAATATATTATTTAAAATATAAAACAAAAGAAAAAATAATTGATTCTGAAAAGATAAAATGCTTAAATAATTTTTGAATTATAATAAATAAAATTAGTCAATTATATATTAAAATATAAACAAGAGTAAATAAATATGGAGTAAAATCAAAAAGCTAATTCTTTTTGAAAAAATAAACAAAAATTTACAATAAAAAAGTATAAAATTTAATTACGATCATAAATTGATGAAATTCAGATGAAATTATTTACAATGACTCAGACGATTCTATTAAGTTGAAGACTGCTAAAGTCGTAATATATGCAGTCAAATATCGTTTAACGAAACTTAAAATTGATTTGCCGAGAGGAATTTTTCAAATTTTGAGTCTCAAGTTTTGTCACTTTTATGAGAGTGAGTCATATACGATCATAAATTGATGAAATTCAGATGACATTATTTGCAATGACTCAGACGATTCTATTAAGTTGATGACTGCTAAAGACGTAATATATGCAGTCAAATATCGTTTAACGAAACTTAAAACTGATTTGCCGAGAGGAATTTTTCAAATTTTGAGTCTCAAGTTTGTCACTTTTATGAGAGTGAGTCATAAACGATCATAAATTGATGAAATTCAGATGACATTATTTGCAATGACTCAGACGATTTTATTAAGTTGAACACTGCTAAAATCGTAATATATGCAGTCAAATATCGTTTAACGAAACTTAAAACTGATTTGCCGAGAGGAATTTTTCAAATTTTGAGTCTCAAGTTTGTCACTTTTATGAGAGTGAGTCATAAACGATCATAAATTGATGAAATTCAGATGACATTATTTGCAATGACTCAGACGATTTTATTAAGTTGAACACTGCTAAAATCGTAATATATGCAGTCAAATATCGTTTAACGAAACTTAAAATTGATTTGCCGAGAGGAATTTTTCAAATTTTGAGTCTCAAGTTTGTCACTTTTATGAGAGTGAGTCATATACGATCATAAATTGATGAAATTCAGATGACATTATTTGCAATGACTCAGACGATTATATTAAGTTGAACACTGCTTAAGTCGTAATATATGCAGTCAAATATCGTTTAACGAAACTTAAAACTGATTTGCCGAGAGGAATTTTTCAAATTTTGAGTCTAAAGTTTGTCACTTTTATGAGAGTGAGTCATATACGATCATAAATTGATGAAATTCAGATGAGATTATTTGCAATGACTCAGACGATTCTATTAAGTTGAAGACTGCTAAAGTCGTAATATATGCAGTCAAATATCGTTTAACGAAACTTAAAATTGATTTGCCGAGAGGAATTTTTCAAATTTTGAGTCTCAAGTTTGTCACTTTTATGAGAGTGAGTCATATACGATCATAAATTGATGAATTCAGATGACATTATTTGCAATGACTCAGACGATTTTATTAAGTTGAACACTGCTAAAGTCGTAATATATGCAGTCAAAAATCGTTTAACGAAACTTAAAACTGATTTGCCGAGAGGAATTTTTCAAATTTTGAGTCTCAAGTTTGTCACTTTTATGAGAGTGAGTAATATACGATCATAAATTGATGAAATTCAGATGACATTATTTGCAATGACTCAGACGATTTTATTAAGTTGAA
>ARYC01017328.1:0-15085 GCA_000711775.1 Oxytricha trifallax
TAGATATTCAAATATTTGTCAGATTGTTGTAAATTTGTAAAATCTAAATCCTTTTCTTTTTTCTTGACGTAGGTTTCCTTAAATAGTTTCTTTATTGGTTAATAATTCCCCATGTAGTTCTTTTCATCCTTTGGTATAGCCATATTATATTTGTGATTATTTCTATTTGTTTTGTCCGTCTAAGTCAAAAGTCTATTCTTTCTAATTATTTTAGAGAATCTAATTATATCTACAGCTGAGTTAATTATTTCGTAGACTTTCATGCCGTTCTGATCTACTAATACTTTGTATACATTGCAATTGTGATTCATGTTGAAGTTAATCATGATCTTGCTTTGAATAAAGACCATTATTGTATCCATGACATTTTTTGTTTAGAATATTTATTTCCTCTCTATGATTCGTTTCTCTTCTTTTTAATCTCATCGCTCACTTTTTTAGATCTCATATGAATTATTATAATATATGTTGATTTTCTTCAGGTTCTTCTGAATAAAGTCTCATATTATTTCACTGGTGCTAATTTCCTTTAGTTTCGTGAAATCTCTGAGTAATTTATTTGGGATGTTTCTCGATGTTCATAGAGTTATTGTATTCAATTGTAGCTTCATATTCTCTATCTACTCAAATTTTTAAGATTTTTATCGCAACTAGTGGGATGTATATATAAATTATCTTTGACATAAATTAAGCTATTATTATTGTGTCGCTGTCAGTGCGATTGTTTGAGCTAGTAATTATTTAATAAAATATTTTTCTTCTTGATATTATTTCTCGTGTTTTTTAAAAGATTATTGGTGATTAGGTAAATATTTAGTGCTAGGTATTTGGATTCTTAGACTTTGTTTATGCCTTTAATTTTAAAATCTCTCTCAAATTTCTAGCGTCGCTCAGGAATACTGTCTGTTTTTTTTATATCAGTTTCAAGTTTTGAATTATTCAATTTCTCTTAAACAATTTATTACTCTCATAAATTCTTATGGGTCTTTTATATTAAAAATATGTCTTCTGCAAAAGCTATCAGCTTACCTTGTTTTATCAAGGACATTAATTCTTGTTGAGCTAAAAAAGCATCCTGTAAGTAAATGTTAAACAACATCGGGGATAATTTATTTCCCTGGCTACTCCCTGTTTTTTTTTATTTCTTTTTTTTCATTTGTTATTTTGTTGTAAGTATATAGTTGTTTAATTAATTCGACTCTCTTAGCATCATTTTGGTTTATTGGTTTTTATTTTAGTATCGAGATTAATTTGTCATTCTCAATGAGTCATAGACTTTCGACAAATCTCTCAATAAATAAACTTCTCTTACTTGCTCATTTTTTAAAAATAATTTAATATGTTATGGAAATCTATCAAGTTTAAGTGTGTGCTTATGTTCTCTTTAAATCCGTATATTGATTGTTGTAAATTGCTTTTATTATGATTAATTTTATCTCTTTAGACTTTTTCCAAATGAAAATGTACTACTATTTGTCTTGTGTTCCTGATTCTTGGATATTGATATTTTGTCCTTGCTTAATTGAGCCACCCTTCATTAATGTACTTTGGAATTTATTTCTCATTCAGTAATCTTGATATCTTTTTGCACACAGTTTCTTACATTTATTTTTATATATTTAACATTTTTCCATCGAAACTATCAGGTCATATGGCTTTGTTAAATTTACACTCTTTTATGCTCCTCTTTACATTCTGTTCATTGAATAATTTTCTCATTTCTTATTTATCTATCATTATATTGTCTTTATTCGTAGGATTTGCCCTTTATCCTCTATCTTGTCTTAGAAGATTTTGCTCTAGAACTAAATCACTATCGCCTAATTATTACTCCAGATTCAATTTTCTCATTATTGACATTTAGGCCTTTATTTAGTTATAAGTCTTTTAGGTTATTAGTTAATCTTTACTCCAAGTAGAAGAAACCTTTTATGTCGTTTTTCTATCTAGGCATTATTCCAAGTCATTTACCGCTACTTTCCATTTCATTTTCATATTTTAGAACACGCTCTATTAGCTTGTTCCAATTTACCTTAACGCCCATTTAGGTAATCCATGATACAAATTCTTTCCTTTTGCTTTTTTTTCTTTTTTATCTACAAAAAAGTCTTGAATAAGGTTATCTAAAGTAAGAGTTAATACTCTTCTTCATTTGGTAAGAAATGCGAAAAAAAAGGTAGTTTTAAAAATAGTATAGTGATAGTTATGAACAAATGAATATTATAATAAAATCAAAAATATAAAATAGTATTTATCAAAAGAATTTCTATATTCACTATAATTTTATCTATTATTCTTAGTTAATATCTTTATTAATTATAATTAATATATTATTTAAAATATAAAACAAAAGAAAAAATAATTGATTCTGAAAAGATAAAATGCTTAAATAATTTTTGAATTATAATAAATAAAATTAGTCAATTATATATTAAAATATAAACAAGAGTAAATAAATATGGAGTAAAATCAAAAAGCTAATTCTTTTTGAAAAAATAAACAAAATTTACAAAAAGTTAATAAAAAACTATAACGAATCATAAATTGATGAAATTCAGATGAAATTATTTACAATGACTCAGACGATTCTATTAAGTTGAAGACTGCTAAAGTCGTAATATATGCAGTCAAATATCGTTTAACGAAACTTAAAATTGATTTGCCGAGAGGAATTTTTCAAATTTTGAGTCTCAAGTTTGTCACTTTTATGAGAGTGAGTCATATACGATCATAAATTGATGAAATTCAGATGACATTATTTGCAATGACTCAGACGATTCTATTAAGTTGATGACTGCTAAAGACGTAATATATGCAGTCAAATATCGTTTAACGAAACTTAAAACTGATTTGCCGAGAGGAATTTTTCAAATTTTGAGTCTCAAGTTTGTCACTTTTATGAGATGAGTCATATACGATCATAAATTGATGAAATTCAGATGAAATTATTTACAATGACTCAGACGATTCTATTAAGTTGAACACTGCTAAAGTCGTAATAAATGCAGTCAAATATCGTTTAACGAAACTTAAAACTGATTTGCCAGAGGAATTTTTCAAATTTTGAGTCTCAAGTTTGTCACTTTTATGAAAGTGAGTCATATACGATCATAAATTGATGAAATTCAGATGACATTATTTGCAATGACTCAGACGATTCTATTAAGTTGAACACTGCTAAAGACGTAATATATGCAGTCAAAAATCGTTTAACGAAACTTAAAACTGATTTGCCGAGAGGAATTTTTCAAATTTTGAGTCTCAAGTTTGTCACTTTTATGAGAGTGAGTAATATACGATCATAAATTGATGAAATTCAGATGACATTATTTGCAATGACTCAGACGATTCTATTAAGTTGAACACTGCTAAAGACGTAATATATGCAGTCAAATATCGTTTAACGAAACTTAAAACTGATTTGCAGAGAGGAATTTTTCAAATTTTGAGTCTCAAGTTTGTCACTTTTATGAGAGTGAGTCATATACGATCATAAATTGATGAAATTCAGATGACATTATTTGCAATGACTCAGACGATTTTATTAAGTTGAACACTGCTAAAGTCGTAATATATGCAGTCAAAAATCGTTTAACGAAACTTAAAACTGATTTGCAGAGAGGAATTTTTCAAATTTTGAGTCTCAAGTTTGTCACTTTTATGAGAGTGAGTAATATACGATCATAAATTGATGAAATTCAGATGACATTATTTGCAATGACTCAGACGATTTTATTAAGTTGAACACTGCTAAAGTCGTAATAAATGCAGTCAAATATCGTTTAACGAAACTTAAAACTGATTTGCCGAGAGGAATTTTTCAAATTTTGAGTCTCAAGTTTGTCACTTTTATGAGAGTGAGTCATATACGATCATAAATTGATGAAATTCAGATGAAATTATTTACAATGACTCAGACGATTCTATTAAGTTGAACACTGCTAAAGTCGTAATAAATGCAGTCAAATATCGTTTAACGAAACTTAAAACTGATTTGCCGAGAGGAATTTTTCAAATTTTGAGTCTCAAGTTTGTCACTTTTATGAGAGTGAGTCATATACGATCATAAATTGATGAAATTCAGATGAAATTATTTGCAATGACTCAGACGATTTTATTAAGTTGAACACTGCTAAAGTCGTAATATATGCAGTCAAATATCGTTTAACGAAACTTAAAACTGATTTGCCAGAGGAATTTTTCAAATTTTGAGTCTCAAGTTTGTCACTTTTATGAAAGTGAGTCATATACGATCATAAATTGATGAAATTCAGATGACATTATTTGCAATGACTCAGACGATTTTATTAAGTTGAACACTGCTAAAGTCGTAATATATGCAGTCAAATATCGTTTAACGAAACTTAAAACTGATTTGCCAGAGGAATTTTTCAAATTTTGAGTCTCAAGTTTGTCACTTTTATGAAAGTGAGTCATATACGATCATAAATTGATGAAATTCAGATGACATTATTTGCAATGACTCAGACGATTTTATTAAGTTGAACACTGCTAAAGTCGTAATATATACAGTCAAAAATCGTTTAACGAAACTTAAAACTGATTTGCCGAGAGGAATTTTTCAAATTTTGAGTCTCAAGTTTGTCACTTTTATGAGAGTGAGTAATATACGATCATAAATTGATGAAATTCAGATGACATTATTTGCAATGACTCAGACGATTTTATTAAGTTGAACACTGCTAAAGTCGTAATAAATGCAGTCAAATATCGTTTAACGAAACTTAAAACTGATTTGCCAGAGGAATTTTTCAAATTTTGAGTCTCAAGTTTGTCACTTTTATGAGAGTGAGTCATATACGATCATAAATTGATGAAATTCAGATGACATTATTTGCAATGACTAAGACGATTTTATTAAGTTGAACACAGCTAAAGTCGTAATATATGCAGTCAAATATCGTTTAACGAAACTTAAAACTGATTTGCCAGAGGAATTTTTCAAATTTTGAGTCTCAAGTTTGTCACTTTTATGAAAGTGAGTCATATACGATCATAAATTGATGAAATTCAGATGACATTATTTGCAATGACTCAGACGATTCTATTAAGTTGAACACTGCTAAAGACGTAATATATGCAGTCAAATATCGTTTAACGAAACTTAAAACTGATTTGCCGAGAGGAATTTTTCAAATTTTGAGTCTCAAGTTTGTCACTTTATGAGAGTGAGTCATATACGATCATAAATTGATGAAATTCAGATGACATTATTTGCAATGACTCAGACGATTCTATTAAGTTGAACACTGCTAAAGACGTAATATATGCAGTCAAAAATCGTTTAACGAAACTTAAAACTGATTTGCCGAGAGGAATTTTTCAAATTTTGAGTCTCAAGTTTGTCACTTTTATGAGAGTGAGTAATATACGATCATAAATTGATGAAATTCAGATGAAATTATTTACAATGACTCAGACGATTCTATTAAGTTGAACACTGCTAAAGTCGTAATATATGCAGTCAAATATCGTTTAACGAAACTTAAAACTGATTTGCCGAGAGGAATTTTCAAATTTTGAGTCTCAAGTTTGTCACTTTTATGAGAGTGAGTCATATACGATCATAAATTGATGAAATTCAGATGAAATTATTTACAATGACTAAGACGATTCTATTAAGTTGAACACAGCTAAAGTCGTAATATATGCAGTCAAATATCGTTTAACGAAACTTAAAACTGATTTGCCGAGAGGAATTTTTCAAATTTTGAGTCTCAAGTTTGTCACTTTTATGAGAGTGAGTCATATACGATCATAATATGATGAAATTCAGATGAAATTATTTACAATGACTCAGACGATTCTATTAAGTTGAACACTGCTAAAGTCGTAATAAATGCAGTCAAATATCGTTTAACGAAACTTAAAACTGATTTGCCGAGAGGAATTTTTCAAATTTTGAGTCTCAAGTTTGTCACTTTTATGAGAGTGAGTCATAAACGATCATAAATTGATGAAATTCAGATGAAATTATTTACAATGACTCAGACGATTCTATTAAGTTGAACACTGCTAAAGTCGTAATATATGCAGTCAAAAATCGTTTAACGAAACTTAAAACTGATTTGCCGAGAGGAATTTTTCAAATTTTGAGTCTCAAGTTTGTCACTTTTATGAGAGTGAGTAATATACGATCATAAATTGATGAAATTCAGATGACATTATTTGCAATGACTAAGACGATTTTATTAAGTTGAACACAGCTAAAGTCGTAATATATGCAGTCAAATATCGTTTAACGAAACTTAAAACTGATTTGCCGAGAGGAATTTTTCAAATTTTGAGTCTCAAGTTTGTCACTTTTATGAGAGTGAGTCATAAACGATCATAAATTGATGAAATTCAGATGACATTATTTGCAATGACTCAGACGATTTTATTAAGTTGAACACTGCTAAAGTCGTAATATATGCAGTCAAAAATCGTTTAACGAAACTTAAAACTGATTTGCCGAGAGGAATTTTTCAAATTTTGAGTCTCAAGTTTGTCACTTTTATGAGAGTGAGTAATATACGATCATAAATTGATGAAATTCAGATGACATTATTTGCAATGACTCAGACGATTTTATTAAGTTGAACACTGCTAAAGTCGTAATATATGCAGTCAAATATCGTTTAACGAAACTTAAAACTGATTTGCAGAGAGGAATTTTTCAAATTTTGAGTCTCAAGTTTGTCACTTTTATGAGAGTGAGTCATATACGATCATAAATTGATGAAATCAGATGACATTATTTGCAATGACTAAGACGATTCTATTAAGTTGAACACAGCTAAAGACGTAATATATGCAGTCAAATATCGTTTAACGAAACTTAAAACTGATTTGCCGAGAGGAATTTTTCAAATTTTGAGTCTCAAGTTTGTCACTTTTATGAGAGTGAGTCATATACGATCATAAATTGATGAAATTCAGATGACATTATTTGCAATGACTCAGACGATTCTATTAAGTTGAACACTGCTAAAGACGTAATAAATGCAGTCAAATATCGTTTAACGAAACTTAAAACTGATTTGCCGAGAGGAATTTTTCAAATTTTGAGTCTCAAGTTTGTCACTTTTATGAGAGGAGTCATAAACGATCATAAATTGATGAAATTCAGATGAAATTATTTACAATGACTCAGACGATTCTATTAAGTTGAACACTGCTAAAATCGTAATATATGCAGTCAAATATCGTTTAACGAAACTTAAAACTGATTTGCCGAGAGGAATTTTTCAAATTTTGAGTCTCAAGTTTGTCACTTTTATGAGAGTGAGTCATAAACGATCATAAATTGATGAAATTCAGATGACATTATTTGCAATGACTCAGACGATTCTATTAAGTTGAACACTGCTAAAGACGTAATATATGCAGTCAAATATCGTTTAACGAAACTTAAAACTGATTTGCCGAGAGGAATTTTTCAAATTTTGAGTCTCAAGTTTGTCACTTTATGAGAGTGAGTCATATACGATCATAAATTGATGAAATTCAGATGACATTATTTGCAATGACTCAGACGATTATATTAAGTTGAACACTGCTAAAGACGTAATATATGCAGTCAAATAGCGTTTAACGAAACTTAAAACTGATTTGCCCAGAGGAATTTTTCAAATTTTGAGACTCAAATTTGTCACTTTAATGAGAGTGAGTCATATACGACCATAAATTGATGAAATTAAGATGACATTATTTGCAATGACTCAGACAATTTTATTAAGTCGAACACTGCTAAAGTCGTAATATATGCAGTCAAATAGCGTTTAACGAAACTTAAAACTGATTTGCACAGAGGAATTTTTCAAATTTTGAGTCTCAAGTTTGTCACTTTTATGAGAGTGAGTCATATACGATCATAAATTGATGAAATTCAGATGACATTATTTGCAATGACTCAGACGATTTTATTAAGTTGAACACTGCTAAAATCGTAATATATGCAGTCAAATATCGTTTAACGAAACTTAAAACTGATTTGCCGAGAGGAATTTTTCAAATTTTGAGTCTCAAGTTTGTCACTTTTATGAGAGTGAGTCATATACGATCATAAATATGATGAAATTCAGATGACATTATTTGCAATGACTCAGACGATTTTATTAAGTTGAACACTGCTAAAGTCGTAATAAATGCAGTCAAATATCGTTTAACGAAACTTAAAACTGATTTGCCGAGAGGAATTTTTCAAATTTTGAGTCTCAAGTTTGTCACTTTTATGAGAGTGAGTCATATACGATCATAAATATGATGAAATTCAGATGACATTATTTGCAATGACTCAGACGATTTTATTAAGTTGAACACTGCTAAAGTCGTAATATATGCAGTCAAATATCGTTTAACGAAACTTAAAACTGATTTGCCAGAGGAATTTTTCAAATTTTGAGTCTCAAGTTTGTCACTTTTATGAAAGTGAGTCATATACGATCATAAATTGATGAAATTCAGATGAAATTATTTACAATGACTCAGACGATTCTATTAAGTTGAAGACTGCTAAAGTCGTAATATATGCAGTCAAATATCGTTTAACGAAACTTAAAACTGATTTGCCGAGAGGAATTTTTCAAATTTTGAGTCTCAAGTTTGTCACTTTTATGAGAGTGAGTCATAAACGATCATAAATTGATGAAATTCAGATGACATTATTTGCAATGACTCAGACGATTTTATTAAGTTGAACACTGCTAAAATCGTAATATATGCAGTCAAATATCGTTTAACGAAACTTAAAACTGATTTGCCGAGAGGAATTTTTCAAATTTTGAGTCTCAAGTTTGTCACTTTTATGAGAGTGAGTCATAAACGATCATAAATTGATGAAATTCAGATGACATTATTTGCAATGACTCAGACGATTTTATTAAGTTGAACACTGCTAAAGTCGTAATATATGCAGTCAAATATCGTTTAACGAATTTTAAAACTGATTTGCCGAGAGGAATTTTTCAAATTTTTAGTCTCAAGTTTGTCACTTTATGAGAGTGAGTCATATACGATCATAAATTGATGAAATTCAGATGACATTATTTGCAATGACTCAGACGATTTTATTAAGTTGAACACTGCTAAAGTCGATATATATATGCAGTCAAATATCGTTTAACGAAACTTAAAACTGATTTGCAGAGAGGAATTTTTCAAATTTTGAGTCTCAAGTTTGTCACTTTTATGAGAGTGAGTCATATACGATCATAAATTGATGAATTCAGATGACATTATTTGCAATGACTCAGACGATTTTATTAAGTTGAACACTGCTAAAGTCGTAATATATGCAGTCAAAAATCGTTTAACGAAACTTAAAACTGATTTGCCGAGAGGAATTTTTCAAATTTTGAGTCTCAAGTTTGTCACTTTTATGAGAGTGAGTAATATACGATCATAAATTGATGAAATTCAGATGACATTATTTGCAATGACTCAGACGATTTTATTAAGTTGAACACTGCTAAAGTCGTAATATATGCAGTCAAAATAGAATTTCCCGTTGAAGGAGCCTTGTTCATTCCTGACCTCCACAAAGTACATTCCCGGCTGAAGCGCTCCCACACCAATGCGGAGATACTCTGCCTGCTGCGTTTCACAGGTCAGCACGGTTTTTCCGGAAAGGTCCCTGACTGTGGCCGTTGACATTGCCTCATTGCCCGAAACGGAAAGCGTGAGCTGATCGGTGCAGGGATTGGGAGAGATAAAAAGATTGCGTTTTTCAGCAGAAAATTCATTCAGGCCCACGTATCCTGTCCGGTAATAATACAGGGTTTTCACCTGATTTTTCCAGATGGAAGAAGTTGCATCCCAGATTTGTAAAAGATTGCTGGCTATTGTGCCATTAGGAGCATATACAAAATCGTTGTTCTGATTATTATCCCAGGAGGAAGTTGCGGCATTCCATTTCACACTGCGGCTGTTCAGAACCCGATGGTTGGTGTTATAGGTATTAGACGTTTTCCAGCCGGGTTCATAGGAAGATGTCGATGTGTTCCAGGTTTCCGTTTCATAAGCCATCAGATCTCCGCCGCTGTATACATAGTTACTACCTCTGGTGCTGTTTACCCAGGCTCCCGAATTCCAGATTTCGACCGTTTGGGAAATAAGCGTGTCATTTGAATTATAGATGTAAAAGCGCCTGGACACATTATCCCAGGTACTGGTTCCGGTGTTCCAGGATTGGAAGGTGTAGGAGGTTTGCTTGTTGCCGGAGTAGGTATAAATGATATAATTCTGATTAACCCAGGCGCTTCCGTTGTTAACCTGTTGCAGGCTTGTCAGCAGATTGTTTGATCCATCATAGGTATAGGTGTTCCTGCGATCCTGGGTCCAGATGTTGCCGACATTTTTCTCGTAGATCTTTTCAAGGATATTGTGGTTGGCATCATACGTATAATTCACCGCCATCTGCATGTGCTGCCAGATAGTCCCTGCGCGGGTATACATATCCTCAGCTTCCTCTTTGTAGAATGCATTGTAATAGTAGATAGATTTGATGGCAGAATTCCAGTCATTGCTGTTGCTGTTCCAGTTATTATAATTAATAACGCTGTCCAATAAGCTAACCGTGTTTGTTGCTGCCGCGTTTTGTAAAAAAACCGAATTGCCGTCAGGCAGGGCGGATTGGGAAAAGACAGGCGCGGTGACGGTACAGGCTGCTACAAATAGTAGTGTGTTCATGAGGTATTGGTTTTGAATGTAAAGGGATGTATGACATGTGTATGGAGAGGCAGCTTCTTTTCATAAGTCGCTGCCTCAGGTTTTCGCTTTATTCTTTGATTACTTTACCGGTCTTCCCATCGAGCCTGATGAAATACAGGCCTTTGGAAATTCCGCTGAGATCAATCGTATTGATGCCTTTCTTTACCGGCGTAACCATGATTAGCCGTCCTTCTGTCGACCAGAGCTCTGCTTCCTGGTCGGCGCCGGCAGAAATGTTCAGCTGGCTTACTACCGGGCAGGGATAAAGCAAGAGGCCTCCCTGTAGGGAATGCTCACGTATGCCAACCGTACCGGTCGTATAGTAATTCTGGATGAGGCTGCTGTTTTCCCAATTATTGGTAGAAGCATCCCAGTGTTCTTCCATGATCTGTGTCTGGTTCCATGCGGTGTCGTAGCTATAAGAAGTTCTCGTCGATTTTTCCCAGGTTGTCGTCGGAACGTTCCATACCTCAAGATAGGACATCAGCATGTGGCTATTGCTGTCGTAGGTAAAAGATGTCCTGGTTTTGAGCTCGAAGGCCCCCAGGCCCGGATCCCACATCTCGAAATCATAGGATAGCAGATCGGCGCCCGCGTATACAAAATTTGTTCTTCTCATCGCGTTTGTCCAGCTTGTCGCATTCCAGTCTTCGTCTGTGCTCGACGTGAGCTGGGTACCGGTATAGACGAAGGTGGTACGCATCGAGTTGATCCAGCTATTGCTTGGTGCATCCCAATATTTATACAAGGCCATGGTGCGTTGGTTACCGGAATAGCTGAAGCTCGATTGATAACTGTTTCTCCAGGCTCCGGAGAGCCATACCAGGTCTGTTTGGGTAAGCAGGTTGCCGGCCGCATCATAGGTGTAAGTATGTTTATAATAATTGCTCCAGCCGCTGTTCCACCCTTCAAACGTTACTTCCTGCAAACGGTGATTGCTGTCATACACGTAGTTTTTGGCATTCTCATCAGGTATCCAGCCACTGCCGGCATCGTTCGAAGAAACGTTACCATCTTCTTTATAAAAGGAATTGTAGTGATAGATATTCCTGTGAGTAAAATCCCAGGTATTTGCGGCCTTATTCCAACTCGATTGCCAATAGCTGCTATCTTTTAAGCTGATGAGTGTTGTGGCGCGGGCAGCCTGTAGCTGCAATGTTTGCCCGAAAAAGTCCGGGCGCGTTTGGGTTTGAGAAAATGAAGCCGTAGCGAATGCAATGGCCGCTATTAGTAAGGAACGTGTTTTCATATGTATGGTTTTAGGTGGTTTTAAAAAAAACAGGACACTTGTGATTGAGAGGAAAAATGTAGAGACCGCAATTTGTAATCTGCGGGTTTACACGGACACAAAAGAAAAGGTCTTGTTTAGTCCGGTTCAAAGCTAAGAGAGATGCCTGAATGCTATATGCCTGTTCAGGGCGTGAATCCACTACCTGCGCCCAGGTACATTTACTCCCGGATAATTTTTCCGGTCTTGCCATCGAGGCGAATGAAGTAAAGGCCTTTGGGGAGATGGCCCAGGTCGATGGTATTTGTTCCTTTCGTTACAGGCACGGTCATTACCGGTTTTCCTTCTGCCGACAGGATCTCTGCCTGCTGATCGGCTGCCGCCGGAATGGAGAGCAGTTTTGCCACCGGATTAGGATAAGGGTTACCGGTATAGGCAGCAGCAACTTCAAACATGCTTGTCGCGTTTATAACGGTGATTTTTCCTGATCGCATGCCCTGGCTCATCCGCCCGATCGCATAAGAGGTATCAGAACTTGTTACTATATGCCTGCCGATGTAATAGGGAGCTGTAGGAACGGATGTGGAATTGATAATGGTGGCGGCGTTCACATTGACGATGTAATGGTCGTTGCCGTTTCCGTAAAATTTCAGGGTGTCGCCCACTGCACAGCTGATATTGACTGTAGTGGTGTAAGATACCGTAAAGGTTGCCGGGGCGGCTTTCAGGCCGAAGGAGAATAGAGCAAGCGCCAGTAAACATAAGGTTCTCATGCAGGATCGTGTTTTATTGTTTTTACACTGGGGATGCCTTGCAAAATTACACGTCCTGCCGCATGAAAAAATACCTGTAAGCAAGTAATGTAAATTACCTGATGGTAAAAAAAATCGCTGCAATCGCTGCAAATGGTGGCAAAACCCTATACGGCCTCCGATGAAAATTGCAGGAAGAAACGAAGAAGCATCAGTTGATCTCTGCGCTCAGGCCTTTTTGCAAAAGTGCAGAGCAGATCGGTTCCAGGGTATCGAGGGTTCCTTTTTTGACCCCGCATTTTCCGGTATAGTGCACGATGTAGGCACACTGCTCGGCTTGCACAGCATCATGACCGCAATAGTTCATCAGGCACTCAATCACCCATTCAAAGGTGTTCACATCGTCGTTAAATAAAATGATGGTGTTCTGTTCGGCTTCTTTTGTAAGAACATCCTCTACGACTAATTCTTCCGTATCGTAATTGCTTAAAACCATGCCACAAAGATATGCTTTTTTTCTATTTGTTCAGGTACTGTAAGGCCTCGGCGCCGTACAGCTTTTTGCCGTCTTTATACACGGTTACAAAGGCATCCGTAATGCCCAGGGCTACGGCTTCATCCTTTAGCTTTTGGGCGAAGGCCGGCGCGTTGAAATTCCCGATGCTATAAATGTACAGGCCATTGATCATGATATTATTTACCGGCCAGGTTTTGATGTTCATGAACCTGGAAGCCACATCATTCGGCACCTGGTTTTTATAAGCGCCGATCTGCACCTTGAAGGAAATACCCGCTTCATCGGTTTTCACGCCGTTGTCGGCCGTAGCGGCCGGGCCCTGCGTCACGCCATTGTTGAATACAGGCACAGAAGTATTAGCCGGTGGATTTGCCGTTGCGGTGGTGTTGGCAGGAGCAGCGGTATTCGTTGCTGCCGTATTGGCCGGTGCTGCAGTTGTTCCGGGGAAAATGATCGGATTTTCCGTTTCCATTTTCAGGTTATTGTTTTCCGCCTGGAGCTTCTGTCCTTCCGCAAAAGGGATCCGTTTTGCATTATAGTAGGCCGATACAAAGGCATCCTTCACGCCGAGCTCTACGACCTTGCGTTTATCCTCCAGGAGCTTGCTGCTTTGGTTGTAGATCCCGGCTGTGTAGCGGTACAAACCGCTTGGCAGTTTTTCCGTATAGATCGGCCTGAGGTTCGAGAGTTGCGCCCTGGTTACCTGTTTGGAATACACACCGATCTGTACGGTATACAGCAAGCCGTTCATCTTCTCCAGCTCGTTGGTGATCTCTGCAGGCTGGCTGTCGGCGGTATTGCCTGTGGTGTTGGCAACCGGAGGAGCGGTATTGCGGGGCACATTGGCTCCTGCTGTAATTCCTGCGCTGGTGTTGGCGCTCAGCTCCACTTTTTGCCCCGATTCACGGGCTTTGTCCACACCTTCGTTCAGGTTAATCCGTTTGCCATTGAAGTAGGCCACCACAAAGGCGTCGTTATATCCCAGGTTCTTCAGATCGTTCTTTACGGCATTGGCACTTTCGTATTTTTCAAAATTACCCGCCATATAGCGGATGTAGCCATTCGTTGTGCTTTGCGCGATCACCGGGCTCAGGCCTTTGAAGGTTGTGTTTGGCAAGGCATTTTTAAAGGCGCCGATCTGTACTTTAAACACCAGGCCATCCGGAATTTTTTCATCCAGCGGAATCGGGTTGTTGTCGCTGTAAGCATTGTTTGTTTTTACTTCCAGTCCCTCTACATTCAGTTTTACAACAGGAGCCGTATTCCCTGCATTGCCCGTGTTGTTGCTGTTATTGCGGTTTGCATTGCCGGTGTTATTGGCGGTGCTGCTTGCATTGCCCGCGTTGGTGTTTGCCGTTGTATTGTTGCCGGAAGTCGTTGTGTTATTTCGGTTCGCATTGCCGGAGTTGGCCGCTGTGCTGTTTGCAGTGGCAGTTGTGTTAGCTGCGCTGTTGTTATTATTTTGAGAGGCGTTATTCGTTGTGACGGCATTGCCCGCAGCCGTCACCTGGTTCAGGAGGCTAATCGCATCCTGTCCGTTCTTGTTGGCATTTATCAAAAGCTCCTTCTTGGTTGCCGCATCTTTCGCCTGGTTGGCCTGTGCGAGCTGCGACTGGTATTTTTTATAAAGCTCCTGCGCTTTTGTTTTCAAGGCAAGGTTGTTGCCTTTCAGGTTTGCCGGTAAAGCGGCCAGGCGGTCTTTGTATTCTTTTTCGATGGCCTGGGATAAGAGCAGCAGCCCATCGCTGTGAAGCTGGTTGTTCGTGTTCAGCGTGGCCCTGGTTTCGTTCAGTTTCGCTACGGCTTGCGGACTTTGCGTGCTGGCATTTACCACTTTCGGCGTATAGTTCGAGAAATATTTTTTGTAAGTATCCA
>ARYC01017329.1:0-28579 GCA_000711775.1 Oxytricha trifallax
CTTGCGAATAATTTGACCTTTCTGCTGTTGTGTCAACAGATTCTTTTCAATGTAATCGCTGAGTGTTTGTAAGTTGCCTTTCATTATAAACCCTTTGCTATCATAAAAGTCGAATTCACGCAGGATCTCGCACATACAACCAGATTTTTGTAAATGATACTGAGCATTTTTGACATTTTTCAAGATATCCTGAAGATTGCCTAAAATTGGAACACATATGTTGTAAATTTAGTTCTCGGGGAGAGCTGCGCCTCTGTTGTCGAAATGCTAATTCAACTGGCATTTAAGCATGATAAAGCTGTGACCTTCCCATTACTTTGAAATTACAATGACTCCAACTTTCCCAAGCTCGATTTGATAGAGTTTTTCAAGCTGGCTTTATAAGAGAGGAACTTTTCCTAGTCAAATCTTCGCACTTTGTTTATGAGTACATGTATTCCTTTGAAATATCACAAAGATTATTTACAGTTTACTCTATGAACCTTTTCTGCTCCTTTAGATACACTGCAATCTCAATCCACTTTTCTTGCTCCTCTGGATTTAACTGCAGGAAATGATAAACTGGAAAATTCGAACCAACCAACTCCTCGATTTCTGGGGTTGAGAGCTGAATTTCATTGATTTCCAAGTATTAAGGTGGGTTCATGTCGAAGAGGATCTTGTTTTCATGGTGAGAGGCCATCAACTTTTCATACAAGGTGTTTAAATCCTTAACTTTGAGTAACATTGGGTTCATCTGCATATTGTTAAAATCAGGAAACTTAGAGGTGAAGTGCTGCCATAGAAAATCAAATAGTCCCTCTTGAATACCAGGGTTTAATCTTTGCCTCTTGACGATTTTATCAAATTCATGGAGCTCGCTTCTGCGATTAGTTTGTATCTGACTCATTTCGTTGGGGTCCTCTTGCTGTTGCTAACTGAGATTTATAGGAGGCTGTGGGTTCTTTTCCTACCAAGCCAAGGCTGCTTTGACTACTCTTTCCAGAAGTTTAACATCATTCGCCACGTCACGATCAATTGCAATAGAAAGGCGGGGCTGGATATCATTTAGTTCCTTGAGGCGGAATACAAAGAATATAGCTGGTTCAGACTTATCATAGTTGATGCATTTGAAGCGATTGACTTCTTTATAGTTTAAGCTTCCATTAGTTTTTCTCAAGAAGAATTGGTTATCTTTCCCCCAAATAATCATTTTGACTGTAGCACCATAACACATGTTGCTCAACAGATCATAAGCGTTTTTGTTCTTCATTCTTGCAGTTTGAGCGAAAATGTGAGTAGGTGAGTACTTGGTAAATAAGTTTTATAACTCTTCTTCACAGTTATTGTAGAAAACGAAGTCAATTTTCTGCAGGCGACTCACGATATCTTTATCTGTTTCAAAGATCTTTAAAATCTTGGCATAGAATTCTTAAGCATCCTTAAAACGGACAATGAAGCTCTCAACAGCGATGCAGGTGATGTTCTATCTTAAGGCAATCAAATAAGCAAGTTCTCCATACCTGGCAGTGAAATCAAGAAAAACATCACTGTTGTCAAACCCATAAGCATTGTACTGATCATAAATCTTTTTCAGCTCTAGCTATTTGATTCCCCTGTTTTCGTAGTGTACTTATCCTCGATGTTTGTAAGGTCTTGATCTGCTCATGCTTCCAAGAGCGTCACCTTCATAGCCAGCAGAATCTGACTTTGTCTTCTCAATGGAGATGAAATTAAATATCTCGTAAAGAGCATATGAGAACTTGTAAGCAGCTTTGATGGAGCAGAGTATCCCTTCGGAATTGATAATCTCAAGATCTTTCATAGGTATGTCAGCTGAGTCGGGGTTGTTGAATGTTGAAAGGCCATTTACGATAACTTCAGCTGATGAGTTGAGAGTGAACTAGTGAGAGGAGTGAGAGTGCTCTACTAATTCCTAAACTGAAGCCATGGTTTGCTCACAATTTTTGATCATGCAAGGAAACAGATGTAAGTTTGCTTACATTCTTTAATTTAAAATAAGATTATAATTTAAGATACGAAACAAATTAAAGATAGACTGGGAATATCTATTAGATTAAAATTACAGTGTATGGGAATTTCGATTTAGCTTTTAATTATAAAGTGTACTTTAATTAGGGAAAGCAGTAAAAGCATATATGAATTGAGATGAATTTTTTTCAAAACAAAATAAACTACTTATAAAAATACTCAAACTGCGATAGCTCTGTTCTTGTCATTATCATTTCTTCTAAAATTTATGATGTCCAAATCAATTGAACCACTTGCGTCCTTCTTCAAATCAAAGTAGAATTCATGTTGCAATGCTTGAGCAGGTGTGATTCTCTCAGTGTAGTCTTCATTTAAAAGCTGCTTGATTAGATCGAAGAAGTTTCCAGGCTCTGCATGCTTAATAATCACTGGTAGAGGAGGCTGCCTTTCAGAAGTTTGGATTTGCTTAATTTAAGTGGAGGTGAATGGCAGGTTCTTATATATCATTTGATAGAAAGTTATTCTGAGTGCATAAGAACCGATTTTTCTGAAATCACGAGCAGGTAAATGAAATTTAGGCAGTCGCTTGAATATTTCAGGAGCTTAGTACCCAAAAGATCCTCCAAAATTAGGGTTGTTGTAATTTCCCCAGTCGCATACCACTGGCATCCAATTTTCATTCATGAGAATGTTTGCAGGCTTGATATCAAGATGGTTGACGAGGAGTTTATGAGCAGCAGCTATACCTTGAAGAATACAATAGGAAATTGTCTAAATCTATCTGAGATTGAACTTTTGCGTTTGGATGAGATTGGCTAGGTTTTCAGAGTAAATATCCATAAGCATTGCTCTCTTGTCAAAGTACTCAATCTGAGTTACAACTTTGATAATGAAGAGCTTTCCTTTTTGTATGGAATTTTGAATCTTATTTATTATGTTGAATTCTGCTTAATACAAATCCTTATTATCTAATGCTCCTGGGAATTTATTGGCATACTTCTTGTAAGGTATTTTTAAGGATAGAGCTTGTTCTCCTGAAACTGGGTAGCAAGAATAGACATACCCATATCCTCCGCTACCAAGCTTATCAACAATATTTAATCCTTATCGTTGGGCCTCTTACTTTTAGCAATAGTGTAAGTCATTTTTTAGCCTGTCCACCCTTCTCTTATAGTACTCATTATCCTTTTTGAACTGATGTCTCTCCTATGCAATTGATTCAATCAAGCTCACTCCTTCTAAATACAAGCTCTGGTATTATTGGTGCAAAGAATCCCACTTCATGAAGCGCTACTATGATGTCAAGTTCAATTTGGTAAATACAAAGTCTTCAACTTGGTGACGAATGCAGGCATCTTTAATTTGTAATTCTGTGAAGGGCAACTCATCATCTGAATCATACTCAATGATTTTGGTAGGGAAGTTGATCTTCGATTTTTTCATGATTACTTGCATGACCTCAAGCTCTTTCTTAGCTTTTAATGCATTGCTTTTTACTTCTTCAGTTTTCTTGCCGAACTGCTCTAAATTCTCAGTCAAGAAGGATCCCCGCAATTTCATGTTTGATTGAGCTTTCACAGAGTAATTAGCTAGATTTTGTCTCTTATAGAGAGATTAAAGCTCAGAAACTTAATCTGGATGGTTCTGCTAAGTTCTCTTTTGTAAAAGCGAGGGCATCTTTTGTGAACACTCTTGACCAAACTAGGAGTGGGTTTTATTTACTGTGGCATTAATGAATGACATCTGTACTTGAACTCCGTGATTGAGAGCGGTGTCCTACTCTACAATTTATTAGCTCATCCTTTGATCATCGTGGACAGCAGATGAATGTTACCCATTAGAGTGATCATGCCTTATTCTTGAATAGCAGTAAAATGAATGCCCTTAATGAGAACCCTGTAAATAAAGAATGAACTTATCTCCAGTATAGGTAAAGTCTTTCAAGCCAAGTGTTTCGAAACTTATGGCAACATTTTGGTTCCAAATGAGTGTTTCGACTGCTGGTGACTTGTTGATAAGTTCTGTTGTTGCGATCAAAGATTCTTTAGACATCAGGGTGTTGTAAGAGTAGATATGAGTAATGGGCTTCTTATCTAAAGTAACTAGCTCTTTCATCTTTGCGATGTCATTGTGAATGAAATTCACTTTTCTCAACCTCTGGGCTATAGCATTGTTATCTTTGAAAAGCTCCAGGTTTTTATCAAGAACCTACTAAGCAATATTAATCCTTTAATCAACGATCTCAATTCCAGTGCTGTGTACTTTTGACTGCATAGCTACTTGAAATACCACTTGCCCAAAGCTGCTACCAATATCAAGGAATGTGGATTGTTTATTCATCCCTAATTTTTTCAAAAAGCCCTAGAGAATTTTGACCGAGCCAAAGGTGATTTCTCCATGGGTTGTTGAAACTTAGCTACTCTTAACAAGTGGACCACTAGACCATTTAAGTGTTTGATCTTAAGCTTCTTTGCATAGCATTAGGATGATCTGGAATGCTTTTAAACTACTCATGAAATAAAATGTTGGAATAAAGATTGCTTTTCTGTTTCAACTCAGTCAGAATCTGCTAAAGAGTGATTTTTATAGCTTACTGAGTCTTTGATTACTCTTCATCCATTAACTTCGATTCAGTTATGTGACCATCTTAATACTACACTGATTGGTTTCTATTGACAACTTGAAATTGATTCTCATCAAATTAGTTTAGAGGACCTTCAAATGCTTAGTTTTCTGCTTGTTTCATTTGAGAATCATCATTAACTTGAACAGGCTCTTTGATGGATTCTTGTCTAATACTACCATTGATGAATAATCTTTTGACAGAAATTCTGGGCGCTTGATCGCAAAACTCTAAGTTGATCGATTTGGATTTGAGTTGGCTCTGCTGGCTAATTTATACTTTCTGAACTTAAAGAGTTGGAGGACAGTAGTATACCTTGTAGCACTTATCTTTAAGCTTTTCTTGTACAACTTGCAAAGCTTGCATGACGATAGGTTCACACTCTTTCCTTATCTAAGTCGAAACATCGTTTATCTGCTTAAGGAAGTCATCAACAATTATTGGAGAAGCTTAAGAAATTGAGGAAAAATCTGAGAGAGTTAGATTTTGCCAATTGTGATTCGTGTTTCTCATCAAGTGAAGCTCTTCCATTTAGTTTGCATCGACTGAGTTCTATTAGAGCTGCCTATGTATTCCCTCTTCGATCAATTGTTCTTCAATCACTTCAACAGCATACTCAACAGCTCCAGGCATCTGCAAATTGGCATCAATCATCATTTGCTAATTTCCAGCATCAATCTCCAATTCATTTCCCTTCACTTCTTCTTCAGCAATGACTTAGTTTTACTGATGCTGAATTTCAGGAATCAACTCTGGAAAGTTTTGCTTGAGGATTTCCAATACCATTGGTGTAGGTTCTTTTAAACACTTTCCTTTAATGTGCTTTCTGAGACTATCTTTCGAAGCGAACGGCTTTAAACAATCCTTGCAGAGAACATGATTTTCTTGTACTTTTCAATCAAGTCATTGATTTTCTTCTCACTGTATGCTTCTCCGTGAAAGCTACTCATTTGTTTGTAGAGTGACTGAGAAAAGATGAAATCTGCTCCACAATTAGGGAAATAGCAAACAAATGGCTTGTTAGGTTTCGGTTCAAGTTCTACAATTTACATATTGTAAAATTAAGTTAGAATTATAAATTGAAATTATCCAAATTCAAATAACTTACAGTTTGTTAAGCAATGCAATGTTAATCTTGTTGAAAGTTGTAGCTTAGTTAAGGAACATGGATTCACTACTTTTGAATCGTTTCGATCTGTATACGTTAAGGATGAAGTCTTGTCAATATAAGTTATACTTACTAAGATTTGGAATCAGCATATTATCAAGTTGTATAATTCTACCTTAGGTTGCATAGTTCCAAGTGAAGATACCCTGAAGATACCTCAAGGTTGTATGGTTCCAGGTTGTATGGATCCAGGTTGTACGGATCCAGGTTGTATAGTTCCAAGTTGTATTAATCCAAGTTGCATGATTCCACTCACTTTTGTTGTATAGTTTCAGTTGATTGATTTTAGTTGCATACATGGATGATTGTATAGTTCCTGGTTATACTGATCCGGTTGTATAGTTCCATGTTACTTTGATCCATGTTGTATAGGACTGGGTTGCATAGTTCCAGGTGAAGATACCTTGAAGATACCAATATTTAGAGCTTTCAACTTTTAGTAATTCATCACTATTGTTTATCATTTATTATAACTAATGAACTGTTTTATTCGGTTGCATGAGAGAGAGCTGTAAGTAATGGTAAGTTGTTTATATAGGAGAGTTTCAACCCATCGCAATCATCATTTTCTCCCTAAAGTTAAGAGTGATTAATACTTATCGCTTTCGCAAATTTAATACTAAGAAATCAAATTAATTAAGAAGTAGCACTCTATTAATTACTATTAAATATGGAAAGTGCAAGCACTGCCAAGAAAGTCTATTGCTACTGCCTCCACTGCAGCTCCATCAATCCGAAGAGAATTACCTGGAGCAACTATGCGAGACACATCCAGAACTTTCATAGTGAGCGCTACCAACAACTCAAATGAATTAATGGCAAGCGCTAAGATAAGGAATCCAAGATTTTTGTTGATTACGTACTTGAAGAAGATGTAGAGTGTGTTGATGTAGATTCTCAATTATACAAGCTCAGAGGTGAAGTTGACTTGAGCAAATACAAAAGCTTCTTCAAAGATGGTATTGGTACTGGAGAGCCCTCTAAATCAAAGAAAATTGTTTCGTCCACCAAGTCAAAGCATAATCAAAGTTTGAAATTAGCAGAAGTAAGATCAAACCCAAGCTCTGGATTCACATGAAGTAAAAAGCAATTCAAAAGTCTAGGATCAAGCGCAAGGCATACATTTAAAAACTTCCGATAGCATTGCCACCTTAAATGCCAGGTGTGAAGATCTAGAAATAGAAAACAAACGATTAAGATAAACTAAAACAAAGTAATAGAAATAATAGAAAGGTAAGTTATTTGATAGGGTAGCTCCTAATTATATAAGAAATAGTAATTAACTAAATACTTTAGGTAGGTAATAACCTATCTAAAAAGCGAAAAGTCACAAGTTATAGGCTAAAAGAAAGTTGAAGAAATTTGTAGCTGAGAGGGATCAGAGTGAGGAGAGCGATAACTAGAGCGACTTTATCTCTACAAGTATACCTAAGAGATCAATTTAAGAAGACTCAGTCGATTCAGAAAGTGAAAGTATGAGTTCACAAATTAATATGGAAAATCAGTAAATGCATTCCTAAGCAGAAATCGAATAGCACCAGTGAAGATGAAGATGAAGTCGACTTTGGCATTCATTCAGAAGTTGATTGCGTGATAACACCACAGAAGGTACAATCAGCAAAGAATAGCAAGCAAGACCATGGATCGCAATCAGTAAAGTCAAATTCTGAACCTTGGATTGATAATGCAAAAGTTTTAAATTTAAGACTAAACTCTGAGTCAAACTTGAGTTATATTGGTGTTGGGCGCTAAGACTTGCTGAATAATAATAGTACAGCTTCCTACTTTCAGTATTACAACTAAATGAACCAAATCATAAAACAGGGCATCTTATCATTTAAAGACGATGAAGACGATTACGTGAAGACTCTTGCAAAGTTCTTGAACTTCTTGGGGTTTGAAAATATCTAGATAATCAAACCCCAAAACCCTTTCAGTAGTTTGATTGAGTTTTTGATTGATAAAAGTAGACTATTAGTGCATACATTATTAGGGTTTTAATAGGGTTTATGTAGGGGTTTAATGTTTAAATATTAGTAATTTAAGTGAGTATATGCGAGGTTTGGGGTCAGTTTATTACAGTGAATATATAGATTTATTGTTTATGTTGCGATATGGATGTGATGAATATAGTGAATAACTCAAGCCTGTTCTGAATTATAAATCTATAGCAAGGCTACTCCATAAATCTCCAGCAACTGTGAGGTCTCACTGTCTATTAGCATTGAATTTAAAGAGATAGCATCTTAATTCTAAGCCTAAGAGACCCTTAAAATTTTTGCAGCATCATATTGAATATCTATTAATGATAAGACTCTTAAATACTGGGATCATTTCTCTCTATCCTAGAAGGCTGTGATGTTTCATCGCCAATTTCCTGAGCTTCACATATCTGCTTAATCGATAGCTAACATATATAAAAACGGAATATCTTACAAGACAGTTAATCGCATTAAGAGAGTGATTGACTTTAATGTTCCATTTTATAAGACTAATTTAAATTATATATTCGATTAAATGCAGAGGTCTTAAGAGCATAATATAAAGTTCATACACGCTGATGAGGCTGTATTTACATTCAATACATTTATATCAAGGTCTTGGTACAAGAGGTATAGTAATATAGAAGTTTATGACTAAAAAGTTAAGGTGTAAACTCATGCAATTCTTGGAGGAATAAGTGAAGATAGTGGCCTCGAGACTTATGTTATTCACCCTCGTTCTAAAAAGACTGAATGATATATTAAGTTCTTGCAATAACTCAGAGATTAGTACGCTGACTAGGAGATTATTCTATTCGTTGATAACTTGTCAGTTCATAAAACTAAAGACTCAAGGAAGGAATATGAAAGGCTAAATATAACACCTGTATTTAATGTTCCTTACAGCCCTTAGTTCAATGGAATTGAAATATATTTGGGATTATTGAAAGGTCATTATAAAAAATTTCTGCTCTACCATCTGATACATGATTTAAAGATAGATACAGTAGATTTTATTAAGAGTGCTGCTAAGAGAGTCAGCGATGATAAAGCTAAAGTATGCGCAAGAGAAGGGAGATTTTATGTATATAAATAAGTTTAAGATTTAAATGAATGAATAAGTTCGCATATTAAATTTGCCAGTAAAGGGATTTTGCTTCTCTTTCTTTTCTCCCTCTTAGGGCTTGCTTGGGCCTATGTTTCTTCTCTTAGTGCCAGCTCCTGCATCTATGTTTATCTCTTCTGGCTTTTATAAATCTTTGAAGAGCCTCTTACTCAATTCATGTTTTAATTGAGACTTTCTATCTCTGTTTAATTTGCTGCGCTCTTTCAACAAGTATATAGTAGTACCAGGTTTTTCTATAAAGTTAGAAGACTAAGCTTACTTGAGATGAAAGGATGCTTTTAAAGTTCCTACTGCCAGGTATCACTTATTTTAATACCTTGCTTATCTTTTTCCTCAGGAGAGATGCTGTATCGTTTCTTGTGAGCTTCTTAAATAACTTCATTTAAGTACTCAGGTTTAAGAGTTGCATAAACACCAAAGAAGAAGTTTCTCTCTGGCAACTTATTAGAGAGCTGTAGCTTTGATGGAAGGTAGAGAGCTACGTCCGGATCACTCATAGCATCGTCATATAGGTTTGTCACTGATATTTCAGGGTAGTTAGGTATCTCTATCATCCTAATTTCATTAGACTTAAAAGCTTTTTTCTCATCACTCAGTAAGGCTTTTAATAATGAGATTTTAGTTCCCTCCTTCGTCGGTAAGAACAATCCAACTATAATGGATTTATTAATCTTACTTAAGAACTTACCTTACTATACCATATCTATAAAGGTCCTCTTTATTTCGAAATTTTCCTATTAAATCCTGAGATTAAATTCTCTTCATTGCATCATTCATAGACTCCATCTTGCTTCCTCTTTCTAGAAATGTTAATGAAATTTAAAATTATGGATATCCATTCTAAGTTTATTAAAATCTTACTACTAAATATGGAGGACCTACTGGAGGTAAACCTTGAAAAGATATACGGAGAAGCATTGAAAAACTTGCTCTAAGTTCACAGATTGATTTCCATTTTTATCAAACTTTCTCCATTAAATTGCTCCTAATAATGTTTAATTATTTTAGGAGGTCCTTCAAATTAAGGTTCAAACTTTATTAGGAGTTAAAATATAAGGTTAAAACTAAATTAGGAGCATATTAAATTTAAAAATGTTTAATAAAATTACCTCCAAATTAAGTTCAAACTTGATTTGGAGGACCTCCTAGAGAAAAAAAACTTCATTAGGAGTAATTTAAATTACTAAAATGTATAAAATTCTCATAAAATATGTCAACTTACAGTCTTATATGGTTAGTTAATTATCTTAACACTCAGCAAAGAAACTACCAGAGTGTCTTATACACTACTATAATAGTTTATCTAGGTAGATTTTATCATTATTATAATAAAATATATCAGAAAACTAAATGAGCGCTAACCTTTTGAGAAGAGCAGCATTACTTGGATAAAGTCAATAAAAGTTATCATTCCAGCAACCAAGAAAAGTAGAGACCAGAGACGCTTGTACTCAGTGGGAGCCTACTTATGACAACTTTGATCAGTCTAGCTTTGAGATTTAAATATAAGTTAAGTAGGAGGTTATCAAATAAGCTGTACAAATTGAGGAGGAGGTTAAACAACCCGCCATAGAGCATTAATAAATCCCAGCCAAAGTTGATTATAAATGCAAAGAATGCAATAAAGTTTTCCCTTACAAGTCAACTTATAAGAGACACTTGAGAGATATACACAACGATATGCAGTTATCTCAAGCATTAAAAGAAAGATGGGAAGTATATCTGTGAGTTCTGTGAGAAGCCATATTCTCATACTAGAGACCTAAGTGCACTTAAAGAAAAAGCACAATTAAAGTTTTGTCTTTATTCATGAACCACAGGGAAAAGATTCCTCTAAAAGAGAAGATCAAGAAACCCAGTGGAGTCTCTTAGAGTTGAAGTCTAGAAGTAAGTAAAAATGAAGAAAGCAGTCAAGAACTTTCCAGTCACTGAGATCAATAAAATCATGGTTAAAATAGAGGCAATGAAGATTCCCATATTAAAAATTATTGACTTAGATTCTTGCCTAGAAAGCTACCTCACGCTAGAAGATAAAATAGAGAAGAAAGTCATAACTGATGAAAAATATGCTTACAAGATATATCCTTTCAATTACTTCCTTGCTGATGACAAGTTCCAAATGGAATTTGCTAATGAATATTATACTCTTAAAAAGGCAAAGTTAAATGAGTGCAGGCATATCATCTAGCAAGATGCTATATTACTTGGTAAAGATCATGTAGCCTTCAGGCTTCCTTTACTTGAAATGACTTACAGAGAATTCTTATCTGACAATAGATGTCAGAGATAAATTAGCTAGATAGTATACCAGATAGTTGAGGAATTGAAGAGCTTCACAAGCTAGGGTATGTTCATAGAAACTTAAAGCCAAAGAACATCATGATGAACTTTCAGCCTCTTTGAGTTTATATTATAGACTTCAACAGAGCTCAAAGAGTGCAAGCCTCTGCATAAGAAATGTATACGGCACTCCTGGATATTTCCCAGAGAGAGAGGATTGAAGAGATGGAGACACTTAATGGGATATCTGGGCTCTAACAGTAATAATAATAGAGAGCGACATGCCAAGAAACGATTACTTTAGCTGCAGGGTGAGAGATTCTAAGCAGAGAATCAAAAAATATCTCGATAAAAATAAAATAAATGGAGGTCTCAGAAAACTTGCATACTCAACTATTATCAAGCCAAACTAAGAGAATTAACAAACAATAGAAACAATCAAACATCAACTTAGAAAGATAAAACTCAGAGAACTGCCACATGACTCTAAGCTTATGTTTGTGTGAAATATTTTAAAAACTCACTTGCTATACTCACATAAATTACAAATATTTAAACATTAAACCCCTACATAAACCCTAATAAAACCCAAAAAAAGTATGCACTAATAGTCTACTTTTATCAATCAAAAACTCAATCAAACTACTGAAAGGGTTTTGGGGTTTTGAATGTATGCAAACACCAAAAGAAGTCTGCCAAAGAATGATATGCATCCATAAATATACAGTTGGCTGAAACTTTATTTAGGGCAGCACGCTAAGAATAGAGCGAATCACGAATTCAACTTATTAAAAGACCATAGAGACGCCAACTTCATTCTGCCTTGCCAAAATCTTTTCTTTGACAGTGATGAAAGTTTATTCATTTAAAGCTTCAAAATAAACTAGAAATTCTACCCTCTTGGGAAATTCCTGATGAACGCATCAAAGCTCAAGCATGCTTACAGATTAAGGATAGCTATAGGAGTATGTATTGCAAATCTGGAACTAATGTAGCGAGGCATATTCCCTCCTCATCAAAACATAATGAGATATCTAGTTGGGCCATCTTCCTTCAATATGAAAGTGTTGATTGCTGGATTAGATTATGCTTTCAAAAAGGATCGACTCTTCAAACCTTGGAGTGGCTTTAATGTAGTTTCCAAGGAAGTGCAGCAAGCAGCCAGAGACGACAAATCAATTCACCAGTCCAAAGAATATCTAAATAAACCAGTTGCATTCATTCTATACTTAGTGCTAAAGCAAGGTCAAAATAAATTGATTCTGAAGGTTTGTAAAAACCAATTTCTTTCTGATGAAGAGAAGGCAGCTCCAGCGTATGGAAATCAATTCAAAGACTATGCTAAGTGCAACAACTCTGGTCTGGCAAGATCACTATCAAAGATGTTGCTAATGAACTCTTAGGCATGATTGAAGCAGACTACCAAGACATATCATGCACCTTAAGAATGAAATCGCGTTCATAAACAACTGTCAGTGACTAATTAGCAAACTATTAATAATCCCTTCCCTAATACATTCACAACCTAATCTCTTGCACTATACTCTTTAATCTAATTTACTATTCTATTATACTTTGTGATTGCACTCTCCTAAATGAATAGATAATACAGCAATCGATTGCAGTATTCATATGCACTTATATTAGGCATAAATTTTTCATTATTATGAGATTTTATCAAATTTTGGGTTTTGAGGTTGCATGGTTCCACCCTTAGGTTGTATGGCTCCAGGAAGATATCCTGAAGATATCTTTAAATTTCAAAGTCATAAAATTTTGGAGAATATTGCTAATAGCTCTGCTTACTTTATGATTAGCGAGCCTCACTACATTGTTTTGATATAATACAATAGATGATATTTAAATGCAAATACAAGCTGATCTGAAGTCTATGGGTTAGCATACAAGAGGCCAAACTTCAAAAATTCTTAGTTTTTCATGACAGTTTATAACAGCTTTCAAACCACCAGTTTGAGCCTCTAACTTCAAACATCGATTTTTGCCTAAGGGCTCTGACTTCAACTCTAATGATGTTTTCGATGCCTCTGAGATGTTTAATGATGATTTGGATGATTTTGGGATGGTTAGGTGAGATGGGTAAGTCAAGTGTATTGGACTTAAGTTTGAGAATAGGCCTAAATTTCAAAGCTATACTACAGTTAAGAAGTCAAAACCACCCTAAAGTAAAACCTACATTTTCTTACCACTCTTATCACAATACCACCATACCCTCTCCAATCAATGCAATTAGGTATAGCAACAACAAATATAAGTGATTGAGCTCAAATTAAGGTGGTATAGATAAATTTGAGAGGCTAGGTTGCATGAATCCATCTAAGGTTGTATAGTTCCAGATGAAGATATCCTGAAGATACCTCAAGGTTGTATGGCTCCACCCCTCAGGTTGTATGGTTCCAGCAAGATATCCTGAAGATATCTCCAAAATTCATGTATTGGTGTATAAGAAAATCGCTAAGTATGTATAGGGTTCAATTAGAATTACTAAAGCTGCTTATTCATACTACTATACAAAAATCACCTAAAGTTGTATGAATCCAGGTTGCATGCCTCCGGCTGTATGACTCCAGGTTGTATAATTCCAAAAATGCCCTATTTAAGCCAGCGAATTTCATAATTCATTATCACATTAAAAATTTCGCAAATTGGCCCCAAAATAAAACTTTTGCCTCCTGACTTTCTGCTGCCCTAACTTTAGACTCCTCCCTATATTTTATACTCCCCATCATTTCAACATGCTCCTTCTACTCGGGAGCATTAGGGTCCAGCCGCAGCCTATGGTTGGATACCCTCCATTCAAGAGTAAAAGTTGTATACTTTAGAGTTTTTAAGAAAATCTCTCTGTTTTAGGGTATAAACTCTAAGCTTCAATTGCTTAAGTTCAGGAGTTCCTAATTAATCGATAATAAATCGATAAACTGACATGCTCTATTTACTATGAAAGCATTAGGGTCTAACATTAACCTATAGTCAGATACCTCAGCAAATAGAGGACTTAGATAATTTGGGGCAATTACTATTTATATTTAAAAAACTTTTCCCTAAACTTAAGAAATTTTCCATTCTGTAAATTTTAAACCAGAGGTTGGTATTAATCAAATAGAGTCATGCTCTGTATACTAAAAGAGTTTTAAGACTAACTAAAGTGAACTAAGTCTTTCTACAGTTGGAATTACTCTAAAAATCTAAGATAATTATTGTTTTTGAGTATGATTAGAATTGAGAGATTTTTCTAATAATCAAAAATCAAAACTTCCCTAAAGTTAGAACCGAATATTTAAATTAGTAGAAACCCTACTTAAGCGAGGCAGTTTATAATTAAATTTATGAAATGTTCTCCAGTTGATTAAATAGACATAGTCTTAAATCAACAGATCACTAGGCAGCGATTCAAGAGGATATTGGAATCCTAGAATCAAGCCGCTGATCCTTCCCTTGGTGGTATTAAGACACCATTGGAGGCGGTATTCTTCCCCAACCTCTAAGTTTGTTTATTGGAACTCATTCTTACGTTGGGTACAGAAGAATACTGAGGAGAAAACAATCATCATTGTTGAGCCCTATTTAATAATCTTAATCTTTTTTATAGTTGGAGCAGAAAATCAAATAAATCATTGGAGACATTTAGAGAGCTCAACTACCACAGTAAGTATTATTCTATTTTGTATAATTAATCTTCCTTTTTAATCACTTTTTTAGGCACTTAATTAAATTGAAGATCATTTAGAGGAGCTCCTTGCGTTAAGCAATCGCAGATACTTATATAATTAAACTCTGAAACTGATTTATTAGAATAACTTTAGAGATTAGGGCGTATTTAGGGTTTAGTTTAAAGCTGCTATTTTATTTTGAAATTTTCTTGATATTATTGATTTGACTCTGGTACTAATTGGATATATTATTTTATTATCATCAAGTATTTGAATGTAAAATGATTCAAAATTTTGATCTTAAGTAGGAATTCCTACTTATTAAATTCACAGATTTCTTTAGTTTTATTATCTCAAGATTAGAGAGGCTTTGTTATTTTGTTTTAGATTGATTTATAATATTGGCTGGACTCTTATTATTATAAATCACATTTTAGTATTTAAATGCCTCTAGGTTAATTTAAGGCAATTTAGTTTAGTTTAAGTTGAAGTTAATTGACTGTAGAGTATTATTGAATATGATTGTTTTAGGCTACTTAGTATAGTGTAGTTATTATTGATGGTGTATATAAATCACCATCGCAGTTTAAAATCACTCTAAATTATTCACTCAATCTTTTGATTTTATTATCACACTGTAAAACTGACTGATCCAACAAATTCTTAGGGCTCTGGCATTTCATGCGATGTCAACTGCTTCTTCATTTCTTCATCATACTTATTCACTGTCTTTCTGTATTCTCCCTTGATTTAGCTATAAATAACGCGTAAGCATAGTTTGAATAGTATAATAGTATTGCTTACTCTACCTGTATAAGACTGTCGTTATCAAAGCTGAAGAACCAACCGTCTGAAGGATCGTCAAGATCAAGATGAATATACTATTAGTGCATGTGTGGATCCTCCTTCTTGAATGGGTATATCCCTACGTTATGATAGCCACACCACTTATAGGTTACCACCACAATTGGTTCACTCGGAGCAACCTCCAGAAGTACAACATTTGAAAATCCACTTTGAGGATCCACCTGGAACTTGTAAGTTCGCTTGAAGCGTTCATCGATCACCTATACTTGAGAACCATTACTTATGTTGAAATCTTGCCTTGTAAATCTCCACGATGTATCCACCAGGTGCATGAGCAGAGTGCTTGAAGGTGAAGCAGTGCTGCTTCGTAAGTTTGATTGACTTCATTCTTAAGTTTTATTATAGAATTATATGATTATTACTTAATAATAAATATAAAGAACTTGTTTAAGTATTAAAGACTATATATTTTACTGATAAGACTACGCTTCGTTAATACTTGAAGATCAAACCATACTACTCCTAGTTGTGAACATCCACTGAGTTGATCAACCAAGCTCTTAAGCTTAAGCAGGCCTATACCTAAAGTTCATGACTTCTATCACAAATCGGATAAGTTCTTAGTTGTCTCCCTTGTACAGGCCCTCAATCTGAATTGTTCTGATGGTGTGAAAGGCAAGTTGGATGCCGAACACGATTCTGTACTACTACAGCGATTCAACCATGATTTGAAGGACTTGAGTGCCAGTCAGATTATACCCTGTTTAATCTGTTATGAATGAGTGCTGCATTTAAAAAGCCAGATAAATACAATTATTATAATTAATTTAAATTATTCGACTTAAGAAAAGCTCAACACTTATTATAAATTCAGCATTGCATATATTAATAATAATAGTGTAAGAATTAAAGCAAAGGTAATATCTTATTGAAATAAAAGAATAACTTGTCAAACAATAAACACTTAAGTTTATGGGAGAAAATACTTGAGAAATATTATAAATGAAAGAGCAGCAACGAGTTTCACTACTGGAGACCATCATCATCTAGACCATCCTTGTCCCCATCTTTCTTGATGATGTCTAGTGAATGTCCTGGCAAAGCCTGATTGTCCTAATCTTGAGGCAATTCTACACCCTGGTCTAGGTTGATGTTGTTTGGTCCTGGTTGATTTCTTGGTTGCTCTTGCTGCTGCACTTACTGCTACTCTTGCTACTACACTTTCTGCTGCACTTGCTGCTGCTCTTGCTGCTGCTCTTGCTGCTACTCTTGCTGCTCTTGCTTCTGCTCTTCGATCTACACTTGCTTCTGCTCTTCGAGCTTCTTCTGAATCTAGAGGTGTTGTGATGGATGATCTTAATCGATTTCTTGTTCTGATTGTGTCTCTTCTAGATTTAGTTCTTAATTTTATTCAGGTTCTTGCAGTTGATCTTGATTCTGCTTTTGTAGTTACTCTTACTACTTGTGCTTCTCCTCATGCTGTTGCTCTTCCTGAGAAGAAGAGTGGCTACCCAATGCTATCATATTTTTGTCATCATCATCATCAACATCTTACTCATTAAGTCCATCTTATTGAACCTCCCCCAATTCCACTTAAGAGAATATGGCAAGTTGTTAATTCAGCAGGTTTTACTTGTTGAACTAAACTTAGTCATCCTAACCGCCAGGGTGTCTTTAGAGCTAAACCTCATACTATGACTGTTGTAATCCTTCATTCCTTTTGTTGCCATCCACTTGCACTTGGGAATCCTGTTGAAGTTGGTTAGCGCTCAAGTTCTTAGAGCAAGACTGGGGTTTTGAAAGTGAATTTTGCTATTGTTGGGTCAAATACACGTTTTGATCAGGCTCTTCCACGCGCATCAATAAATCGTCTTAAGAATTTACTTTTGAGGAGGAATTCTGATTAACGGGGTTTTAAATTAATGTTTGCTAGACCAATTCACTGAAAGCAGGAAACTGTCTCTTCTTAACATTTGCCTTTGGAACCCCTTTCTTCTTCTGTTTTTTAGTTCTTTTGTGAACCTTTTTGTTTTTGTTTCCTTTCTCGATTCCTTTCTTCTCTACCACCTATAGGGTCTTTTCTTACATCTATAGGGTTCTAGTTTTTCTGGACTTATTATCAGGACTTATGAATTGTTATTCATACTATTGATAAAGGGATTGTTTCCACTTCCTATGATAGAATTTTAAGCCAATTACAAATTTTAGAGTTGCTGCATCTAGGCAGAAAGAAGCATAAGTGGATTTATGGGATTAATTGCAGGGCTTGGATATTATGAGAAAGGTTAAGTTTGCTGTAGGGAGTTATTATAGTAGACTTAACCAGATAGGGGTAGATTTGCAACTGGACTGCTCATATATGAGTTCGAGTTCATGCCAATTAGGCCTTATCTCTAATCTCCGATGATACCAAAGTGCTGATTATTTAAGAATTGCATCTTGATTGGGGTTTAAGCAGCAGTTGAAGACACTTAATCACTCTTCTAGGGACTGAAGTAATTGAAGATATTCCCACTTTGATTCTAGAAACCAGGATTCAACTGCATGGATTGAGCTTGTGGAAGCGCTTTCTAACTATTTTGACTGTACCTATCGTTTTGGCTGAGTCCCTTTTCGATTAAAATGTCATCAAAAGGCTTTTGAATTTGATCAGGCACTTTATGGATTTATTTAATGCAATCCCTAATCATGCTGGGAGTTTGTATCGAGGTGGGTTATGTCTAATTGGCAAAACTCTGTGACTAATCTGAATTAGCATTGACATTTTCAGCTTGTTTACGAGACTCATTATCAGAATCAGTTCCATCAATGATTTATTCTTCCAAAGGCATGTTCTAATCAGTAGCTGCTATTATGTGAGACTTTAAGTAAGATTATTGCCTTTCTTAACTTTCTTTGTTTGTTATGGCACGTAAGTTGGATCAGTATGACTATCCACTTCTTCTTCAATGTCAACTCCAAATTTGGGTGCAATAACTTTGAGATTTTTCTTATCATTTGCTTTCTAAGCTTTACTTCTTTATCTAGGTCTGCTAACTTTCTTCTTAGCTTTGGAACCACTTGCATTATTTTGAGCTGGTATGTTATTTGTTGGTCCAAAACCCATAGTTTGTTAAGAGCTAATTTGGGCTGTATGAGTTGAGCCTTAACTTTTTGTAGCAGTGTCAGTAGTATTGGATAAGATATTTTGAATTTATTACTGTTGATAAATTTGGTATTGGTTCTGGTTCATTAGGTTTGCAGGGTAGCTATTAAGAGATATAGGGCTCTATTAGGATGGAACATTGTAGTTAGAAACCAGGCTTGAGTCACGATGTTGACTTAAATCATTTGCATAGTTCTGACTGTATTGATTCTGCTGAGAATAGTTGCACTAGTTTGAGAACTAGTCATTCTGTGATTGATTGTACTAGTTGTGAACACCAATGCCAGAAGATTAATATCTATTCTGTTGAATCAGGCCATGGATTTAATTCACCCCTCGTTTGCCAAGAACTGTAAATTGCTGTTCTGATTCTCTGATTTTTGATAGAACACTATTAATAATTAACAACACGTTATCCTTACTTTTGATTTGATTGTCTGGTTGAAGCAATGTTAAAGAATTGAGGGAATAAATTTTTCAGTTTTTAAAGCATTGGGCTGATATGAAATTCTTTTTACTCCTCCTTTGTTCTTTGCACTGGTTTTTCTAAAGGTAAGACGACATTTTTAATAATCTCTTGCTGTATGTCATCAACATAGCGAACCAACTAGGTTACGCGAGCAGGCGGGAGTTGAGAAACGTTGGTCTTGAGAATAGTGGATTCTTGACTTGTCATTTAAATTAGCAATCTTAAGTCTTGAGGAAGTTAGAGGTTGAGATACTCCAGAGAGTATTGATGCCATTCATCGAACACCTCCTAATTTCTATATGTACAACAAATCAAAAGTTCATTGGGCTTACCTTGTAGTGATCCACTCATACAAGTGAGCATTCTCATTTACCAGTATGTGATCTAAAGCTTTGATAAAAGCCTGGGTAAATTCCCTTCCATAATTTAGCAATAAATCTGGAATGCCATGCTAAAAGTTTGCACTTTGATCAGTGCTTCTTGTTAAAACCAACATCAAATCGATGATTTATGCTCTGATTTCGATGATTAAATATGGATCATAATTGAAGGGTTTAGCTTCGTTTAGTATGATTCTTTCCTTAAGCTGGCTTACATGATGCTCTATAGAAATTCTATTTGTGAATAATATTACCTGCAAAAGATTGAGGGTCTTGATCTTCTTATTGCAGCCCCTTTAGAGTATTAATGACATTCACCAGTTTTGTCATTTTATCAGCTTCTTAAGTAACCATTCTGCAAGCATCCACATCCTCATCTTTGTAGTCAACGTCACTAGCATACTCGTATGTGAGAGCGCTAGACTAAATCATCAAATAATCGAGCTGCCGTTTTAGGTCGACTACAGCATAAAGCAATTCTTTGCCTGAATACCTATAAATTATTAGATGTGTGAAAATCTTACCAGCTAAAGATCCTTTGGAAAAATTCTCGAGCTAGAATGTGGGTGTCTGTCTTAGCCCCCAAGAATGTAGTTACAGGAGTCAAGTCACGCTCACAGCCATATATTTTGATAGTGAACACAGTCTTGAGTCCTGAAAGAGCCCCATCGTCATTCATCAACTCCAAGATAACACCCATGATCACCTCCTCTTAGTCATTCTCATCCTTGATAATCACTGGAAATCTGGTTACTTTCTGTCTGCTTGACATGAGCAGCATTTGTCCATCTTTGTCAATTCTTAAAACTGCAAAGTGACTTTATGGAATAGGGGAGTCTGCAAACATGTAGATCAGCTCAACTATCAAAGTTCCATGTCGGTCCTCAAAGAAAGGCTTGAATATTTTATTGTTGAGACTGATAAACCTGCAAATACTCTGCATCCTGTACAAGTCGTAATCAAATATATCTTTTTTGAAATAGAAGAGCAACTTTGTAACTTCTAAATTTGCAATCAAATGCGCACAAATTTAAGACGGAAGTGAGTGGAAATCTCAGGGGATTTAGGAAGTAATCGTTCAAGAACTATTCAGGTTTCATCTCAAGCAATCCGCAAACCATCATTGAGAATGCTAAAGTATTGGCGAACATAGGAGCATCGTTAAGTATAGCCAATAACCCCATAACTTCAGTTAGGTAAAAGAAGCCATTTGGATCATCTCGAAGGGAGCTCTTGAAAATGCAATTGGCGTTGAATACCATTCCTCTATTTCTATTCTAGAAGGCATTCATCTTGAAGCTATTTCTTTTGCATTAGGAGTAGTGAGGAGTATACATAAGGCGATAATCTGATTCTTCAAAGAAGGGAGAGCCTAAGTACTTGATCTGATAGGCACCTTAAAGCTGCTGAGTAATGTGATCGTAACAGTCAAGCAAGTAAGTTTTCATACTACCCAGCTAGTAGATTTAGGCTTCTCTGAAAGCTTTTAGCCTGGCCTTTACGTACTCGAAGCGTAAGAAGGGGTGATCCTGAGGATATTTCTATAAAGCAGTCGAAGTTATCATGTTTCCAGAGGTTTTCATTTGTTCAACTGTGCGTTTGTTCAAAAATTGGAAAGTCAAACGTTTTGGCTTTTATTGAGTGAACGTTTTCTTGGATTCTTCAAGCTACTAAACATTCTCAGTTCCAACGTAGATGGTTTGCTCTTTCTTCTCTGACTTGGATCTCTCTCTCTGGCTTACTTTTGATTGACGGATCTTTACCTGCTAGTCTTTGTATGCCTACACCTCAGACTAGAATTAAAGTGAATTTCTATTGAGCACAGTATCATCAAGTTTCACACTTTATTTAAACTTATTAATAAGTTTTCAGTAGCCTCTTAATCAATTAGTGGGAAGTCTTTAAACTTGCTATTCTGATCCTCATCCCGAGAAGTGAAGACTTTAAAGTAGTCGCCTTATTAACACGATTAGTTATAATTATTGAGAAATTAGTTAATAAACTAGATTACTGAATTCTTTCGTTCATCGTAACTAGTTTTACTCTGAGTCTACAACGGAAGCTGGTTCTCATATTTTTACAGAAGTTACTTGGAAGAGTTGCTGATATCCTGTAGAGTCCTCAATTAATCTGGCAGAATACGGACATTGCTGTTTATCAAACTTGCTATAAAATCTTCATTTGTAGTAACCAGACGTTTAGATAGCTCAGTAGAGAATCTGGTTTCTTATAGAATTTATGAGTCTGTCATTTTTTTGAATGTAGCAAACAAGTCCTTTATTTCGAAAGATTCCGGGTTCGTACCATTGCCATTACTCATGCATTGATTGTTGAGCCCAAGCATGTTCTAACTGTGCATCGAATTTTGCAAATTGGGAGCTTAAATGGATAAGTTGGTCTGAACCATAGGCTATTGAGCTTGAGGTTTTTAGCCTTTTTCAATCTGCCGTTTAACGATAAAGTAATTTTTAACGCGCTCTTCGTATTCATTCCTGCCTTCGAAATGAAATTATTGTACAAGTTCAAGCTCAGCCGGGGGGAAGTGCTAAGAGATATCCGCTGATGTAAGCAACATAAATTTGGAGGCTATACTATTGTCTTATAACGAAGTATCCACATCCACTTTAAAAGAAAAGTCCTTGTTGAAAGTCGACTAAACATTTTTCATCATAGCAGATGTGGTATAGCCCATGTTTTTCTGGATTTTGTTCATTCTCTGAACCATATCTACAAAGCTCTTAAAATGAGTATCCCTATCAATTGTCAATTTGTACTGATCTTACACAGAATTTAGTGCTGCCAAATCTTTCAGACTTCCTTAGGTAGCATGTTTAGGTTATTGAACTATACAGTCATAAGCTCTCTTTACAATTTTGAAAGTCTATGTAAACTGATGCTGATCTTTACTAGTTAGCCTGTTTAGTTGAACCATAAGAATCATGCTCCAGTAGTCATCACAGAACAGAAGAAATGTTAACAATGTGCCCTCGAACATTATTTTGGATTAGGATTTGCCTGCCTTCTGAATCTTGATTTGTGTATGATGGAGTATTTGGAATGCACTTCCTCCCTTTTAGAAAATCTCTTCAAGTTGCTATGGGTTGTCAGATCAAAGTAGAATTTCATTGGTAAGGACACTCTATGAAAAGTGTTATCAATCGGCTCTCGATTGATGTCGTCCGACATTGGCTGCATTGGTAGAATTTTATAAATTAATTATAATTTAATCGTTGTTTTAACAGATAAGTTAATTAAACTATTATTATAAAACTGTAAATAATGAAAGCAACTCAAAGTAAAAAACTCTCATGCCAATACTCCGACAAGGGTTAATAATCTAGTAAGAATAATCGCTCACCTCAATCGTCAGCGACGATCATCTTAGCCAGCACTCCTTTGAAAGCATTAAGTAGAGTTGAGTCAAGATTCATGACAAGCAAATCATAAAGTGGGGACCTGTAATTTTGGGGAAGAATTTCGTTCAAGTGGTTGCACCAGCTAAGTATTCGTATAATACGGGAGGTCTCCTCAACTCTGGTGAAGTTCCTCCTCAAGTAGATTCTTTATAAGGAGGTTTGATCATAAAGATGCCATTGGAAGGTATAGATTCTTACTTAAAGACGTGATTGATATCAAGAGTATGTATGACGATGATTCATTGTGTCAATTTCTGGAGCAGTTCTTGAGTCAATTTCGCATTTCAAAGCAGGTTAGTCAAATAAATTAAGATTTAAGAAACATTCTAATATAATGCTAATTTAGAAACCCCAGTCGATTTAAGAAGGATAGCCAGTGCAGTTGATATAAACAGGTTTACTCTCTCTTATACATAATAGAATGTAGCTAAACCATGGATTACCGAAGGATTGTAATCCATACCTAAAACCTTGAGATGCAAAGCTTGCCCATAAACGATTATAGATAGTAAGAATGTATATGGAAGATGAGTTGAACCAAAGTAAATTTCGAAGAAGTTGCGAGTGACAGCAGAGTTTGTATCAAGAACTGTTGAGAAGTTTAAGCATGAGATGAAAAATAGAGTATTCCATCCTTAAGAACCAAAAAAACCTGGCAAGAGGAGGAAGTGAGATAATGAGCAGCTGGTTGCTGCAGTTGGCGAGTGCATAGAAGAAATCGGGATTTATTAGTGCACTGGCAGAAATATTCATAATCGATTGTAAGAATTGAAGTTGGGCTCACCATTAAAGTATGATTTCAAAGTACCATGCATCTCAACGATTCACAAGATTCTCAAAGAGTAGTTTCATCTGAAGTTTGGCAAGACAGAGGCAGCGAATGTCAAATATAGAGATCCTGCTTATAACAGTAAACGCTTATGGGTGAGTCGCCTGCTATCATAGTTTCTAAGAGAGGATGCAGTAATTATATCAGTGGATGAAAGCAACTTCAGGTCTGACTACTTACCCCTTAAGCAGTGGGCCCTCAATTAGAAGAGTATTCTGGGTAAGAGGAAGAATAAAGTTAACAAATCGATTGCAGTCAAGAAGTATAGTAGAATCATCGCAGGCGATAAGGAGTTGCAGTATGGAGGGATGCTGCTTGGAAAGCAGTCGAATTGTGAATATTCTTAGAAATTATCTTATTCATTGGATGCAGTTTCATCTATAAGATCAAACGATTTACCTGCTTAAAATGTTCTTAAAGGTATCAATCTGTAAGCTAGTGCAAAGGATTCGTAATCATCCAAACTTCATTCAATAATGTAGAGTAAAGCTAAGCCAATTTCAAAACCCCATTCTAGTACCAGTACTTTAAATTAGTTGGCTAAACAATCGATTTTGAAGAAATCATAGAAATCATCAAGCAGCTCTATAGTAAGTTATTCCTAAATAATATTGATTTGCTATTACACAGAAGGCAGGCATTTTACAAACTCCACCTCGCTAGAATTTGAAAGCAAAGTAGTAACTAAAGTACGATCTATCCCCTATACTTGAAGTTGAAGACACTCCCTAAAACCAATCGAGTACTTTGAAGAAATTCAGAAATTTTAAGTTGCAGAGCACTGCGAAGAAAGTCACTTCAGATGATGAGCAGATCAAACGAATTCATTCAGGGCTCACGCCATTGATTGACAAGGTGTCAAAATTAAAATTGTAATCAACTTTAAAGAAATCAAGCAGTTCGCTATTGAATTAGAGATAGAGAGAAGTTGTTCAGCTAACTCCAAGAAAGCTGTCGCTATCAGTTTTGAGCAGCTCGAATATTGATGAGAGTAAGTATACAAAATAAAATTTGAAGGTTGATTGTTGCATGATGATAGTATCTGATTCAATCATTCTGTTCTTGATAATTTCAAACTATCATACTCAGCTTAGTTTGAGCGATTACTTATCTTTGATAACTTCAAGAATGAGGGAGATGCAAGTTGAGATGTGAACTCTGGGAATTATACTATGATTAGAACTACCATGTTAGATGAAGATACCCTGAAGATATCTCTTGGATTGCATGGTTCCGCGCTGAGGTTGTATGGCTCCAGGTTGTATGGTTCCTGGTTGTATGGATCCGAGTTGTATAGATCCATATTGTATGGCTCCACCCTTAAGTTGAATGGTTCCACCCTTGGGTTGTATAGTTCCAGTTCTCACAAATTTAACAAGTCTCATTTCATACCACTAATCATGATGCAAACTTCCATCAAACTACAAGATTATAATTCAACTACCGTCCTAAAACCAAATTAACTTTACTAATAGATGACCCATCACAAAATCATAACCAATAAGAAGAATCCAAAGAATGTGATAAACCCTGTGCATATATTCCAGATCAAAGTCAGATTAATCTCAATTATAAGCCAATCTCTCAGTATCGATATGAAATGCTCTCCAATTTAGGCGATTATGGTTTGAGAGCAAGACAGTTGTCGATTGCAAAGTAAACAGTGAAGAGATAACAGTACTCTATGGGTTTGATAGCTGCAATCGCAGTTGACAGAGTGGTCTCCACTCAAATAATTGAGGGAGCTTTTGATTCAGTGCTGTTTGAGAACTTTTTATGTCAGACGCTGAGAAGTATAAGAACTGACAAAGATCTATGCAATAAGAAGGTGGTGCTTTTAATGGATAATGCCATAATTCATAATTATTCTGAGATGCTTGCGACTGCTCGTCGCTTCAAAGTCAACGTTCTTTTCAATGCAGAATACTCGCCCTGGTTCAACACAATCGAATAGTTGTTTGCCTACATCAAGAAAAACCTCAAGCAGCAGAACATTAACAGCAAGTAAGCATACTCTCATAACAAACTTTTAGAGTGCAGCTGGTCAAGCGCATCCAATAAATAATAAAAAACATGAGCGAGGATGATGTTCGAGGACTCTGGGCATTCAGTATCAAGAAATGGATACATACTCTGAGGTATGGCTTTGTATGAGATTCTACTCAAAAACAAGAATTGCATCATACATTGAAATTTCTATAAGCGCTTATACCTAATGCATTGTCATTTTTACTGCCTATACTATTACTGCTGCTATTACTCCTGTTATTAATACTGTACTTAAAATTAATACATAAATGCACGAGGATCCCTGAAAATCGCAGTTTTCATAAGTCTGCTCAAACTATTATGAAGTTTTGACGAGTGGCATCAAATTCTGCTCTACTCCACTCTATATAGCAAATTTCTATGCACTCAAGGTATACACCAGAGGATTTGAGCAACTTAAGCTAAAATTGGACCAAATTTCGTGTAAAGTAAGATATCCGGAGACTTGTATGAGTTTGTTAAGAGGAGATGCACTGAGCATCATGCTATCCAGTTTGATAGAAATTCAGCAAAAAACTAGCAAATTCGCAACTTCCGCTCGATTTTTTTGACCAGTATCGATTAGCATGTACTGCTGCAGTCTTGAAGTTTATGACCACCGAATTTTGCACAAATATGACCAGCAACAACCATCTTCAAGATTTTTGACCACTCTGCTCCAAATTTGGCTTGGTCACCGCATATTTTCGAAAAATGACACAAAACACTAAATTCAGAGTAAAAACTGCGATTTTTTGAGATTTTGACCACTACTCTGGTCATTTTGGTTTAAACCATGCACTCTGGTCACTTTTTGAACAAATCTCAGCTTTGACCCCTCTTCTGGTCACTTGGGTAAAAATCATGCACTTTGGCCACTTTTTTGACCACTCTGCTCGAATAGGAGAGACAAACATACTAGATCATATATTTTGACCAAAAATAGTAAAGTTGTCATTTTCACAGTAAATACAGAATTTTGTCACTTTAGAGATGTTCCTAATGATGCATATCGATTTTGACACAAAAACCTAATAAAAATGACCATTTGGTAATAATAAATAGCAGTTTGACCACTTTTCGCATATAAGACTAAACACATAGTAAAAGAGCAGTAATAATATATTAATTAAATTTTGTATTTTTATTTTTGCATTTCCCCGATTCAATTGTATTTTATCAATAATACATACATAAAATAATCTAGAGTTAAATAGGTAAAAGATGCTTAAAAAAGGGGAAACAAAATTTTTATGGGTACTGACGTCCACTGCCCCTTGATGACGCCGAGAGCGCCCAGGTGAAGTTTAGAGCGCCCATAATTTTACTTTATAATAATTCTTTTTAAAAACTACTTTTACCTCTATCTATAAGCATTTATAGATTGACTAATGTGTAATCTTTGTACTACATTATAATACAGTTTATATAGAAAAATTTTTCATAACTTTTTATATATTGGTTTATCTATCGCTACATAATTAATATATTTTAATAAAGTATATATTGATCAAAAGTCACTAACAATTTCTCATAATTTTTCTTGTAAAAATTGTTATTTATTCTTTTTTTAAATTAATAATTTATTAAAATTTTTCTTATTAATATTCAACTTTTATACTTTTTAACGATTTTTCCTTATTAAATATATCAATTTAAAGTAACATTAGAGTTTAAATTGAAAAATTTATTCCATATCGAAAAAACTTAAGGATTATATACCCAGACATATATTTAATCATACTTAAATAAGTTTTCATTAAAAAAATAAATGATAAACTCTTTAAACTAAAACTCTTTTTCCAATTATATTAAATAGTAAAAACTTTTAAATTTATATAGACTTTTATGATTAAATCATTTTTAAAGTAGGGTTAGAACTAAGATTTACATGAAAAAACATTATAATTAAAAACAAATTAAATTCAATAAAATTAAAAATAGAGCACTATGTGATTTAGAACTTATTTTATACTAGATTCATAAAAATTGTAGAGATACAATTCATTAGTGTTATTTTGATCTTTTTTAGTTTTATTTACTCTTATTAAGTACATTTTTATATTAACTAAGAATCTGATGATAGTAAAGCAATTAATAAAAATTAGAATGTAAATAATGCTAGATGACTGCATCATTTTAAAAATAAAAAATAAGTATATAATTGATTTTAAAAACTAAAACGAAAGTATGGTGGTGTTAAAAAATTTAGAACTCTAAATATTGTAATCTGTTAATTTATACTTATCTAATTAGTCATTAATTTGGAAAAAATGGAAAAAAATCCTAAGTTTGTAAAAAAAAAACTCTAAAAATGTAAATAATTTCATAAAGTAAGTAATTATTAAATTAAAAAGTTATAAGGATAGGGTGACCCACAGTGGCCCGAGGCTGGATACTTCTAACAGAGTTTTCTACACTAAAGCATGCTGAGAGAAGGCACGGGGTTGCTGGGTTCACTGCATTAGGGGCCAGTCAGCGGGGTTCAATCTGTCAGATCCTAAACTCCTCGAGTTGTCTGCACGCTAAAGATTTCCCTATATTAGATTTGCTTCCTGGCATGAGTTCAGCTTCCTAGGTAATAGGGAGCAGGATGAAGGTGGTGCTCAACCTTCAAAAGTGAGACGATAAGAACCATAGAAGCCAACGATAATGATTTTTCTCCCACACCAGGTCGGGTTAATGAG